>SJYC01070373.1:0-39223 GCA_006408675.1 Madoqua kirkii
CAGTGATCTATTACAAGAGAGAAAATTCATTAACTCAGAAAGTCTAATATTGCTAACATCAAAAACTACTATATTTCCTTTTCTACATTCCAAATACATTGATTTAATACATTCCCAGGTACCTAAAGGATATGGAGGCCTGGCGGCGATCATTGAATCAACAAGAAAAAGTCCTATGTTAATTAAGATTCTCAGAATACTCCAAAACTCTGTGCTGTTTATGGTTGAGAGGTAGTAAACAATCATGTGTCCACAGAGAGTTTTAACCTGAGACGCCCTTGTCCCACCTAGGGCAGGGAATTAGCAGCAATTATTGACACAACAAATGAAGAAACCCTTTATCAGTATAATTCCCATCCAACCCACTATACTAATAATTTCTAACTTTCCACAAGAATTTGCCTTTAGTAAGTCAAAACATCTCATGCCTCTCAAGGTTGGAAGGCTGTTATGGCAGGAGGAACCTACACAGACAGGCTAGATAACCTTCAGAGGAGTCCCGTAAGTTGAAACACTCTAGTCACGCCCAGGAATTTTTACTACCTTGGAACGTTTACTCCTTCTTGGAGAGAAACGGTTATGGGGGAGAGCACCCCGTAGGTGAGAGTACAGGACAGACTTTGGTTTTGGGGTTAGATGCTCAGGAGCAGGGGAATTTCCTGAGACTTGGTCACGCCTTTGCGTATGCCGAAGCCCCTTTCCTCATGACCTTTGCCATGGGCGGAGTTCCTCATGCTGGCCCCCAACAGTAAACAAACTTCTAAGGGACAAATAACACTATCAGCTCCAGGTCCAAGAGAACCCGAGGAAGTTGGCCACAAGGTGTGTGTGATCACTCTTCAGTGTGTCTGATTCTTTGCAGCCCTGTGAACTGTAGCCTGCCCAGCTCCTCTGTCCATAGAATTTTCCAGGCAAGAATACTGGAGTGGGTTGCCATTTCCTACTCCAGGGAATCTTCTTGACCCAGGGGTTGAACCTTCCTCTCTTGGGTCTCCTGCATTGGTAGGTGGATTTTTTTTACCGCTATGCCACCTGAGAAGCCTTGTAAAATACAGGTAGTTTACAGTAATTTTAAAATTTCTCTTTGACATGTACTGCTTAAGTAGAAATATGTTTAATATCCAAATATTGTGCTTTTCCATCTATTTTTCTGGTATGGATTTATGGTTTCAAGCCTCTTGATGAAAGTGAAAGAGGAGAATGAAAAAGTTGGCTTAAAGCTTAACATTCAATAAACTAAGATTATGGCATCTGGTCCCATCACTTCATGGCAAATAGATGGGGAAACAGTGGAAACAGTGTCAGACTTTATTTTGGGGGGCTCCAAAATCGCTGCAGATGGTGACTGCAGCCATGAAATTAAAAGACCCTTACTCCTTGGAAGGAAAGTTATGACCAACATAGATAGCATATTCAAAAGAAGAGACATTACTTTGCCTACAAAGGTCTGTCTAGTCAAGACTATGTTTTTTCCAGTGGTCCTATATGGATGCGAGAGTTGGACTGTGAAGAAAGCTGAGCGCCAAACAATTGATGCTTTTGAACTGTGGTGTTGGGGAAGACTCTTGAGAGTCCCTTGGACTGCAAGGAGATCCAACCAGTCCATTCTAAAGGAGATCAGCCCTTTCCAGTACTTTGGCCACCTCATGTGAAGAGTTGACTTGTTGGAAAAGACTCTGATGCTGGGAGGGATTGGGGGCAGGAGGAGAAGGGGACGACAGAGAATGAGATGGCTGGATGGCATCACCGACTTGATGGACATGAGTTTGAGTGAACTCCGGGAGTTGGTGATGGACAGGGAGTCCTGGTGTGCCGCGATTCATGGGGTCACAAAGAGTCGGACATGACTGAGTGACTGAACTGAACTGAATATGAAACAGTTGTATAGCATTTTGTTACACAGCTATATCATAATTTATATAAAACATTTTTAGACTTTTTGCTGATATAGAATATTTTGTAATTAATATCCTGACACATGGGGCTTCTCTGGTGGCTCAACAATAAAGGATCCACCTGCCAATGCAGGAGACATGAGTTAGATCTCTGGGTCAGGAGGATCTCATGGAGAAATGGCAACCCACTCCAGTCTTGCCTGGGAAATTCAGCTGACAGAGGAGCCTGGTGGGCTACAGTCTGCGGGGTCACAAAGAGTCAGACACCTCTCAGCGACTTCACCACTACCACTGCCATCCTGAGACATAAGACTGCAACTGTAATGAAGTATGAGAAGGGCTATACTAAGGGAGATTTAGTATGCTCCAGTAACACATAGCAGGGACACCTAGTTTGGCCCAGGAAGCTCAAGAAAGCCTTCCTCAAAGAAAGCTATGTACGTTGAAAGTAATGTAGTTGTTATGGGAAAGTGAAGTAGAAAATGTCAGGTAAAGAAAGACCTGGAAGAGGAGGCTAGGGACAAGGTTGGAGTTGCAGGGGTTTAGTAAATGTGGAAGATGACTTGTTTTGGGAAGTGAAAATTTTTCATTTTGCCTGGACCAAAATGTTTTGGGGTAGAGGAAGTGGCAAGAAAATGGAGCTAGGAAGGTGAGTTAGCTCACAAGTCATATTCAAGTATTTGGGCGAATTCCCTGGTGGTCCAATGGTTAGAACTCCATACCTTCACTGCCAAGGACCCAGGTTCAATCCCTGGTTGGAGAACTAAGATCCCACAAGTGCAAAAAAGAATTTGGACTTTTTCTTAAGAGTAAAGGAGAACGTTACAGCGGTGTTAACACAGGTACATTAGTATTAGTGTTGTAACTGACAGCCCTTTATTAAACCAAGGAGAGGAAGGGATTCAACTCCTAAAGCAGTGTGGACAAGCGCAAGGACTATGGAATTCAGAATCAGAGCCCTACCTCCATCTTGCTGTAGTTGTGCAACCTGGAGCAAGTTAATGAAGCCTCTCAGTGCCACAGCTTCCTCTGTGGTGGTGGTGTTCCGTCACTAAGTTGTGTCCTACTCTTTGTGACCCCATGGACTGCAGCATACCAGGCCTCCCTGTCGTTCACTATCTTCTGGGGTTTGCCCAAGTTCATGTCCATTGAGTTGGTGATGCTATCCAACCTTCTCATCCTGTGCCACCCTCTTCTCCTTTTTGCCTTCAGTCTTTCCTAGCATCAGGGTCTTTTCCAGTGAGTTGGTTGTTGGCGAGCTCCCTTCCTCTGTGAAATAAGGACAATTATTTCTTCTTAGGGTAGTTTTCGGAAAAGAGGAAACTAAGAAAAGCTTCCATCACAAAGATTTCTTTGATGTTTGCCCATTTTGGACTGCTACTTTATCTCACTGAACAAAAAAATTCCCCTGTGCCCACTCTAACAATTTTAGGTCAAAGAGTTTCTTTTGCAAAGCTTTGCAACTCACAGTGTGACTTAATGTACATTAATTGCCTTAAGGAAACTCCTAGATCAGAATATGAATGAGCTACAGAAGCAAGTGAAAATCTTACAGGAAAAAGAGAGTCTATTGGAAATGACCAGTTCTCAGCAGCAAATCAAACTTCAGCAACAAAAGGCCCAACTTAAAGAGCTGGAAAATGAAAAAAGAAAATCTGATGAGGTAAGAAGACAAATAGGTATGCCTCTCAGTTCTCCTGTTCCTTTAGACCTAATTAATAGTTAATAAGAGCGAATAATTCTTGAATGCCTAGCACTTTACCCATTAAGTTTAGTTAGGACTGAGACAGGGAAGCAGAATCTACTCTAGCTATTTCAAGCAAGAAGGAATTTAACACAGGGAATAACATGCTTACGAAACTGTTGAAAGAGAGAGGAGGGGTGAGTAGGTCAGCAAGAACTGTTGCTAGCTTTCAATAAATCCAGAAGTTCGGAAACCACAGGGAAACCAACTCTTGTAGGAGATTAGCAGGAACTTTCCCAAAGCCCTTTCAGAAGTTTCCCTCTTTCATCTACCTGATAGTGTTACCAGAAACTGGATTTAGCTCTTGGTGTCAAGCCAAGAGACACAGCCAAGTCAATAGATCAGGAGAAGAAAGGATATATTTGCAGCAAGTGAAAACACCAGGGATCTTTCCCAAAGCAGTGTCTCCTCAAACAGCAAAATTGGAGAAGTTTTAAGCTAAGGATACATGCGTATTTATGAAGGAGCTTGAGCAAAGGAGAATTCAGCATCAAAATTGGGACAAAGGTCCAGAGTCCAGGCTTTAGTTGATAGAAGTCATGAGGGTCAACATCACCCTTCTGTCCTCCACCTAAGTGGGGGCCTTAGTTCCTGCCGAACTCAAAGACATGTATCAGATTGCTATGTATTTCCCTTGAGGAGGAACTAGGGCTAATTTTATCACTGAACCATTGTTTCTTGACTGCTTTTGCTTTTTCCTGCACTTCTTCACTTCCCTTAAAATCATTAACTACTGAGACCTGTTCAGGGACAAGCATTGTGGCCAGGTTTAGATCACAAAATGGGTTAAGCCAAAAACGTCTTCTCTTATGTCAAGAAATCATGCATGGTTCTTTCTCTGGAGACTCCCTACCCTGTCTGCTTACAGTAGCACAAGAAGAGCATGCTGGCTCTTCCCGTGCTCTCCGAAGTGTGTGCACGTGCCTCTGATTTGCAGAAACAGAACTGGAACTCTGCTGTCAAGGGAGTTTGGGAAATGTCATTTTCAGACTTCCAGTCTTGCAGCACAGGGGAGAGCTTAGAAAAGTAAGGGCCCTGGTGAGCAATGTCACAATCTACTTTGTATAAGCAACTTCCATCCAAACCCTTTTACCCATAGAAGTGAAGAAGTAAAAGTGAAGTCGCTCAGTTGTGTCCGACTCTTTGCGACCCCGTAATTGAGTTGGTGATGCTATCCAACCTTCTCATCCTGTGCCACCCTCTTCTCCTTTTTGCCTTCAGTCTTTCCTAGCATCAGGGTCTTTTCCAGTGAGTTGGTTGTTGGCGAGCTCCCTTCCTCTGTGAAATAAGGACAATTATTTCTTCTTAGGGTAGTTTTCGGAAAAGAGGAAACTAAGAAAAGCTTCCATCACAAAGATTTCTTTGATGTTTGCCCATTTTGGACTGCTACTTTATCTCACTGAACAAAAAAATTCCCCTGTGCCCACTCTAACAATTTTAGGTCAAAGAGTTTCTTTTGCAAAGCTTTGCAACTCACAGTGTGACTTAATGTACATTAATTGCCTTAAGGAAACTCCTAGATCAGAATATGAATGAGCTACAGAAGCAAGTGAAAATCTTACAGGAAAAAGAGAGTCTATTGGAAATGACCAGTTCTCAGCAGCAAATCAAACTTCAGCAACAAAAGGCCCAACTTAAAGAGCTGGAAAATGAAAAAAGAAAATCTGATGAGGTAAGAAGACAAATAGGTATGCCTCTCAGTTCTCCTGTTCCTTTAGACCTAATTAATAGTTAATAAGAGCGAATAATTCTTGAATGCCTAGCACTTTACCCATTAAGTTTAGTTAGGACTGAGACAGGGAAGCAGAATCTACTCTAGCTATTTCAAGCAAGAAGGAATTTAACACAGGGAATAACATGCTTACGAAACTGTTGAAAGAGAGAGGTAGGGGTGAGTAGGTCAGCAAGAACTGTTGCTAGCTTTCAATAAATCCAGAAGTTCGGAAACCACAGGGAAACCAACTCTTGTAGGAGATTAGCAGGAACTTTCCCAAAGCCCTTTCAGAAGTTTCCCTCTTTCATCTACCTGATAGTGTTACCAGAAACTGGATTTAGCTCTTGGTGTCAAGCCAAGAGACACAGCCAAGTCAATAGATCAGGAGAAGAAAGGATTTATTTGCAGCAAGTGAAAACACCAGGGATCTTTCCCAAAGCAGTGTCTCCTCAAACAGCAAAATTGGAGAAGTTTTAAGCTAAGGATACATGCGTATTTATGAAGGAGCTTGAGCAAAGGAGAATTCAGCATCAAAATTGGGACAAAGGTCCAGAGTCCAGGCTTTAGTTGATAGAAGTCATGAGGGTCAACATCACCCTTCTGTCCTCCACCTAAGTGGGGGCCTTAGTTCCTGCCGAACTCAAAGACATGTATCAGATTGCTATGTATTTCCCTTGAGGAGGAACTAGGGCTAATTTTATCACTGAACCATTGTTTCTTGACTGCTTTTGCTTTTTCCTGCACTTCTTCACTTCCCTTAAAATCATTAACTACTGAGACCTGTTCAGGGACAAGCATTGTGGCCAGGTTTAGATCACAAAATGGGTTAAGCCAAAAACGTCTTCTCTTATGTCAAGAAATCATGCATGGTTCTTTCTCTGGAGACTCCCTACCCTGTCTGCTTACAGTAGCACAAGAAGAGCATGCTGGCTCTTCCCGTGCTCTCCGAAGTGTGTGCACGTGCCTCTGATTTGCAGAAACAGAACTGGAACTCTGCTGTCAAGGGAGTTTGGGAAGTGTCATTTTCAGACTTCCAGTCTTGCAGCACAGGGGAGAGCTTAGAAAAGTAAGGGCCCTGGTGAGCAATGTCACAATCTACTTTGTATAAGCAACTTCCATCCAAACCCTTTTACCCATAGAAGTGAAGAAGTAAAAGTGAAGTCGCTCAGTTGTGTCCGACTCTTTGCGACCCCGTGGACTGTAGCCCACCAGGTTTCTCTGTCCATGGGATTCTCTAGGCAAGAATACTGGAGTGGGTTACCATTTCCTTCTCCAGGGGATCTTCCCCACCCAGGGATTGAACCCAGGTCTCCTGCATCGGAGGCAGACGCTTTAACCTCTGAGCCAATCAACCTTATAAACTACATGAAGAATAGTATGCTTCCGCTGAGTAGAATGCACTGTCACTCATACAAATGAAGATGAAACAGCACAGCTCAGGCTGGGGCTTGAACCCATTGTCTTAATTGAGATCACACGCGTGTTCTCAGGATTTAATGAAGCTCAGGTTCTTCTGTCTTGTCTCAGAATTCAGTGAGAGACAAAGTGATAAGCAAGAAGTGGATTTATTTAGAGAGATACACATTCCATAGGTAGGTTGTGGTCTGACTCAAAAGGCCAGAGTGGCTCTGAAAGAAACACACTCCACCGGCAGAGTATGGACCATCACAGAAGGCAAGAAGTCCAGAAATATGGCATAGTTAGTTTTTATGGACTGAGTAATTTCATAGGCTAATGATGGGAAGATTAGTCCAACTATTTTGGAGAAGGGGCAGAATTAGGCCATATGGCCTTTTTGGCCTTTTATGATTGGCCTTGGAACTGTCTGGCACCTGTGGGTGTATCACTTACCTAATTTCAGTGAGCATATAATGAGGCTGGAAGGAAGTGAGCATATAATAAGGTCTGCTGCTGCTGCTGCTGCTGCTGCTAAGTTGCTTCAGTCGTGTCCGACTCTGTGTGACCTCATAGACGGCAGGGGAAATTAAATCTTCTGCCATCTTGACCCTAATAGTTTCAACCAGTTTTTATCATATCTTCAACAGTTATGTCATTCTTTTAAAGGTTGTGCCCTACTTCCTGTTTCATCAATACACTTAACTTCTGAAAGTCCCAGCAGTATCTGTGATCATTTATGGATAATGTAATTGCTACTTCTTCAGTCTCAATCCACATGGATATACTAACTTTAAAACTTAATTATAAACTACCTACCAATAATACAATAAATTAACTACCAATAAACATGTTTGGGGATATAGGTTTGAAAAGCCATTCCCGTTCCAGCTCTTGGTTTCTTTCCCATATTCTGGCTCTGAGAGAGACCACAGCATACATCAATCGCTGGCTGAAAGTTTAGACATCATCTTATAGGGCAACACAGAACGTCAAAAGATGCTGTCACCTGGTCGGCATCAACCTACATCTTCCATAGGTCTTTCCACTGTTTTGCAGAGTTTTTCCCCCTGGATAGTAGGATATATGATGAGAGCAATGACTGAGACTTTCACTTCTCTTACTTTAAAATGATTTTCTTGTTCAGGAACTATGCTGAGTAGTAGTAGATCATGACTGGAAATAAAGAATTTGGGAAGCCCACAGATGGTAGTCCTGGCAAAAGCACTGTGGACAGAGAAAGAAAATCCGTGCCTAAAATGAGTGTCTCTTTCACTGAGGACAAATTGTTGTTCTCTCCATGGTGGAAGAGGTCCAGTATGATAAACTTACTATCCAGTGACTGTCGCCCCCCTCCCCCTTCCCCACAGTGGATGGTCCCATATCAATAGCTCAACACTGATCTTTGCTTTTGGCAAGTTGAGTAGATTAGCCTTGGTGACCCCTTGTCCACTGTGTACATGAGCCCAAATGAGCGAGCACATGAAGGATAGAAAAAGAGGCTAAGTGACATCTACTGAATGTACTGGTTTTTTCCCACTCGATTATTGAGGGCCACCTCTTTCTGTAGAAGCCCTCTGCTGTGGAAAAGCACGCGAGGCACGTATATGTTCACACTCTAGGCTTGTGCTGTCTAATGTTGTGTCAGCTA
Organism: Madoqua kirkii; assembly: GCA_006408675.1. Taxonomy (NCBI): domain Eukaryota; kingdom Metazoa; phylum Chordata; class Mammalia; order Artiodactyla; family Bovidae; genus Madoqua; species Madoqua kirkii. The sequence goes on from SJYC01070373.1 coordinate 8,400, forward strand.
GCCACTGTGGCTATCTAAATTAAATTAAAAATTTAGTTCCTGAGACATACAAGGCGCATTTCACGTGCTCAGTAGCTGCAGGCAGCTAGTGACCACCCTGCTGGAGGGTGCAGGCACGGAACACTTCCACCGGTGGGACACATTTCATCAATCTTCCAATATTATTCTTTCCAAATCCCTGATCATCTGGCCAAACTATTAGAAACTTTCTATGAGTGAGCATTGGTCCATGCCTCTGGACGTCTTTCTTTCCAGGCAAAGTGAACACAAACTTTACCCACTGAGATTTTCCTTCCCACTGGTCTGAAGGAGCACGCCTCAGTTGGGGCTATCATGTCACAGCAGCCCTATTTCAAGTGGTTGCCTTATTTTGTACAGAATCATAAGTACATTGGGCCCAAATTACTCTTTCTCGGCTTTCTCGGCTAATACATGACTCCCTGTGAGGCCGTAGCTTGGGCTGAGAGAGGTGGTGATGCCACAGAAGCAGCTCTCACTTGCTCATGCAGCTTGCTCAGCATTTTCCGTGGCAGTTCTGTTTGAGGATGGAGTACTGCTGCCTACACCCAGCTCAATGCTCAGTGGATAAGAGGACACCTCGTTTCAGGAAGCGCAGCTCAGGTTACCCTTTCTTTCTTGTGGCCAACCATGAGAGGTGATCGAGAGGAGAGATGACTCTCCTCCCAAATCCTAAGATTAAAGCTTCCCAGAGGCTCTGTGTTGCTTCCTCATCTGCCACAGAATCTTGGGGCAGATCTGGGTCTGCTGGATCATGAAGCCCAAAGGGCAGAGCAAGTTGCACCGCAGCCTGGCACAGCGCAGCTCTTTGTCTTGCTTTGGGCACCACTAAAACCAGACAGCCTTGATGGTTGCTTGTAAACGGGCTGAAGGAACAAAGGTGGTATAAGTTGATTCTAGACTCAGAAGAGGCTTTCTAAGAACTTGGCCTCTTCTGTCATCAATAGCCCTCATGCCTCAGGCTGGAAAGCCAGCAAGGAGAATCTGCTCTTCCATATTGTCTAGGCTGACTGCACACTCAAGAACTGGGAAATTCACAAACTGAGGCGCTTCACAAACCCACTAGACCCATCTTGAAACCTATACTGAGCCAGTGAGTCTCTGCTCTAAGACACTCTCATTTTCCACCTTACTTCCTCAAGTCCCCCCTCTGAATTCTGAACCTCAGTTGCATTTTGGGTTCCATAGTGCTAGTGCTGACTCAGAACCACTGGACTGCATGTAATTCCCCCTAAATCTGCATAATTCCCTTTCTCTAGTGCCCGGTCACCTGGGTAAAAGGCCACAGATCTCTCGGGGAAAGACTTGGGAGAAGATCACATGCTTGTGGCAATGCCACACACCAGGTTCTTCCTGAAGAAAACCTGGCTCAGGGGCCCTGGGTCTGAACCGGCTCAGGTCTGAGGACTGAGTAAGAGGCCGTTACTCTCTGCTGTTGTCATTCAAATTGGACCTCTGTTCACCAGACCCAGGTGTGTCTATTTATTTAAAAATACAACTCAAGTAAAACTTTAATAGGCTGCTCATCTATTTTAGTTCTGTGATCACTGTGACCAGTTAACTACAACCAGTGATTGCTACGAGTCTAGCCATTTGGTGTTATCTCTGGCCCTCTTGTCTCATAGCGGTACTAATGCCCGCCTTGTATTGGGGATTAAACATTGTGCCTGACTTTTGACACTCTGCAGTAGCATCACCCCCCATCATAAAATCAGGGCTCAATTCCAGTGTCAGCATCTCCCACTATCATCTTCACAGGAGAGTGTTATGGAGCATTTCAAGGAATATGGTGCTCACCCGTGTATTTGGCAAAGCCCTTGTGAAGGGCCCTCAGCCTGAGCTGAGGGTTGGAGACTGATCACCTCCTCTTGGCAGAGAACTCGAATTCTGGTTCTGCTCTGGTCTGATTTCTGGTAGGGCCGAGTTCCAGTCCTCCCTTCTCTGGAGGCCCAGGGAAAAGTCCCATAACACCTGGGTATCTGCAGGAGACGTCTGTAAGGCCATTCCTTTCGCAGCCCTCCTCTCGCCTCCTCCCCCTTCTTCTTTCAACCTGGCTTCCTTTCCTCCCTTTAAATCTTTGATGTTAGTACTTGGATCTGAAGTTCTGTGTCTCTATAGGAGGTTTTCTGAGAGACTGTATTCTTGTATTTACGGGCTTCCCTGGTGGTGCAGAGGTTAAAGTGTCTGCCTGCAATATGGGAGAACCTGAGTTCAATCCCTGGGTCGGAAAGATCCCCTGGAGAAGGAAATGGCAACCCACTCCAGTATTCTTGCCTGGAGAATCCCATGGAGGGAGGAACTTGGTGGGCTAAAGTCCCCGAGTCGCAAAGAGTCAGACATGACTGAGTGACTTCACTTTCACTTTTGTGAAAGGAATGTCTTCTGAGTCATGTGAGGGTCATGATGAGCTGAGTGAGCGAGTCACCTATTTCCTGTCTACTGAAGACTCTGGATTCTCTCCTCTCTCAGTATGGCGTTTGAATATCATTTAACCCTGGTCAGTGCAGTGTCCAACTTTCAGTCCACCAACCAAGCAAACTACTAAAGTCACTTTAGATGTTTAAGTTAACACATGGAACCCTGAATCTCTGTAAGTGTCTCCATCAGGTCAGTAAATTCAGCCTATTCTATATTCCTTTCTCCCTAGTATAAACACCCTTGGAGTACAGTCCTATGTATATTCCTCAGGTTTCTGCCAATTTAACATCATAAAATCTTTCTATTCTTTCAGTATGTCAGTCCTCCTAGGTCAGTGACTATACTCAACTCCTTTTCCCCAGGATGCACTGCGATCTGACTCTCATTGTAGGATTCGAGGCAAAGACAAGCGGTGGTGGTGGTATCGGGGTGGCTCTTAAGAACAACGGGTATCATTGCCCAGGTAGCTGCCCCAGGTGGTGTCAGTAGAGTCCTGGAGACAAGGGTGCTTATTCTCCTGAGACAGCAGGACTGCTTATGCTGATAAGAGGGGCTCAGGAGGGTTCTGAGGCCCAGGGTGCTCAAGGTTATTGGGACTCTGTCAGATGTTCTTGTTCCCAGTTCTCAGATTTCCATATTTTCCCAGTAAAACACTAGTTTTCATCTAAGAGATCTGGCAAGGCCATGAGGTCAGCTTGTGCTTGCAGCTCTGCAGCCGAGTGGATGAAACATGGATTTGGATTTTGGATGTATTGACCTGCTGCCTACATGAAGGAAGTGCCCTGGGTTTCTGAGTATGCCTTGTTCCAGTAATCAAACCCTGAGTTGCCCATGTTCTCCTCTAGGGCTCATTAACTTGGTCAGATGTAGCTAACCACCCCACACATCTTAGAGTTGTCAGACTTTTCATACAGGCTTACACAGCTGTCAGAAGGGTTGAGGAAGCACAAGTCAGGAAAATGAGCTACTAGCTTTCAGAAATTCTGGAGGTGCAGGAATCACAGGAAGCTACTATGGTTTCTGTAAGCCTTTTTTAGTGGAAAGGCTTTGCCCAGTTACATTCTCTCAAAAATCACACCTTTCTTCACCTGTGTATTCTCATTTTTTTTAATGTTTTTCAGCATCTCAAGAGCAACGAGGAATTGTCAAAGAAGCTGTCTGTGTTGCAGCAGGAGAAGGAAGCTCTGTGTGAAGAAAATGAGCACCTTTTGAAGCAGTTTGATCTCCATGTGAGGTAAACAAAAATAAGTTCCCCCTAGAAGAGGACAGTGTAGAGTAAAGCTCTTTCTTAGAGAGCCAGCTCCCGAGCTCAGCAGGGGATGCTCGCTGAGGTGACTTCAAGAACACCAACACCATTGTCCTTCCTTCCCAGAAGTTCTACTTACTGGGCTTTTTCTAGGGAGGTGTGGGGCCTCAAGAGAGGGAGGGAGAAAGTGAAAGTGAAGTCGCTCAGTTGTGTCCGACTCTTTGTGACCCCATGGACTGTAGCCTATCAGGCTCCTCCATCCGTGGGATTATCCAGGCAAGAGTGCTGGAGTGGATTGCCATTTCCTTCTCCAGGGGATTGTCCCAACCCAGGAATCAAACCCGGGTCTCCCTCATTGCAGGCAGACGCTTCACCATCTGAGCCACCAGGGAAGCAGAGAATTGCTATTTACTGAGCTCTAGTGGTATCTAACATCTTGCTGTTCCCCAGATACATCCCTCTGACTTGCCTTCAAGCTTTTTACCCTCACACGCTTTCCTCAGTCTGAACCATGCTCTCCCCATTTCAACTCTTCCTTCTCAGACAAGTCTTCCTTGACACCTTCAGCTTGGGCTGGATGAGGTGCTCATTCTTTGTGTCCCTAAAGCCTTCTGTAGGTGACTGTCTCTGATTCTTTAAGAACTCGCCATGTTGTTCTGAAATAATGTGATTCACACCTATCTTCCTTACCAGTCTATAGGTTTTAAAGGACATGGGCCACAGTCTTATTTATCTTTTTATCCACAGTCCCTGGTATATAGAAGGTGCTCAAGAAAAATTTGTGTTCCCAGACTTCCTGCTCTTTCTTCCATTCCCTGGTCATCATCCCACCAGATTCCTCCCTATAGCATGGTAGTTCAGACTATGGACTCTGGAGCCATATTGCCTGGGTACAATTCCTGGGTACAATTAGGAACTAGCTGTGTGACCTTGGACAAGTTAAGTAACCTCTCTGTGCCTGAGATATCTCATCTTTAAAATGGGCAAAATAGCCATTCCTTTCACATAAAGTTGTTGGGAGAATTAAATGATGAATAAATACAGGTAATAGAACAGTGTCTAGCACAAAACTGTTATTCAGTTCAGTTCAGCCACTCAGTTGTGTCCGACTCTTTGCAGCCTCATGAAACACAGCACACCAGGCCTCCCTGTCCATCACCAACTCCTGGAGTCCACCTAAACCCATGTCCATCGAGTCGATGATGCCATCCAACCATCTCATCCTCTGACGTCCCCTTCTCCTCCTGCCCTCAATCCTTCCCAGCATCAGGGTCTTTTCCAAAGAGTCAACTCTTCGCATCAGGTGGCCAAAGTATTGGAGTTTCAGCTTCAACATCAGTCCTTCCAATGAACACCCAGGACTGATCTCCTTTAGAATGGACTGGTTGGATCTCCTTGCAGTCCAAGGTACTCTCAAGAGTCTTCTCCAATACCACAGTTCAAAAGCATCAATTCTTCGGCGCTCAGCTTTCTTTATAGTCCAATTCTCACATCCATACATGACCACTGGAAAAACCATGATTAGACGGACCTTTGTTGGCAAAGTAATGTCTCTGCTTTTTAATATGCTATCTAGGTTAGTCATAACTTTCCTTCCAAGGGGTAAGTGTCTTTTAATTTCAAGGCTGGAATCACCATCTGCAGTGATTTTGGATCCCAGAAAAATAAAATCAGCCACTGTTTTCCATTGTTTCATCTATCGGCCATGAAGTGATGGGACCAGATTCCATGATCTTCATTTTCTGAATGTTGAGGTTTAGGCCAACTTTTTCACTCTCCTCTTTCACTTTCATCAAGAGGCTCTTTAGTTCTTCTTCACTTTCTACCATAAGATTATGTCATCTGCATATCTGAGGTTATTGATATTTCTCCCAGCAGTCTTGATTCCAGCTTGTGCTTCTTCCAGCCCAGCATTTCTCATGATGCACTCTGCATATAAGTTAAATAAGCAGTGTGATAATATATAGCCTTGACATACTCCTTTTCCTATTTGCAACCAGTCTGTTGTTCCATGTCCAGTTCTAACTGTTGCTTCCTGACCTGCATACAGATTTCTCAAGAGGCAGGTCAGGTGGTCTGGTATTCCCATCTCTTTCAGAATTTTCCTCAGTTTATTGTGATCTACACAGTCAAGGCTTTGGCATACTCAATAAAGCAGAAATAGATGTTTTTCTGAAACTCTTGCTTTTTCGATGATCCAGTGGATGTTGGCAATTTGATCTCTGGTTCCTCTGCCTTTTCTAAACCAGCCTGAACATCTGGAAGTTCATGGTTCACGTTTTGCTGTTATTATATCTATTATTTTCAGTTTTCCTCTATGACCCACCTCTCTGCTTCTAGCTCTGCACCGCTTATCTCTGTTGTTTCTTTAAGTTGAAGTTTCTTATTCTCTTGTGTTCTCACTTCCTATGTTGATGGTAGTAATAATGATTTGAAAACCACTGTCTGCTGTACAGTGGAAAATTCTTCAGTCATTGATATTAGTATCTTGCTTTGATTATCATATCACTGAGAAATATAGAAACATGGAAAGGAACATGTGTGGCTCAGCTCATATTAAAATAACAAATCTAAGACTAGAACTCAGCCCTCTATTAACCTGCACAGCGCTCTTCCCACTTTGTGTCTGCCGTTAGAGGGAGGGGAGGGCATCCACAGAGCCCATGGTGTCTCACAGCAGTGGGTCCAGAAAGGCCAGGCAGGAGCTCCAGGCCCTCCCTCTGTCAGGACCAAGATGCACCTTCCCGTCTTGGACCAGGAACCACCAGCATGTACACTGACCACCTCAGAGCCAGGTATCCCAAAATGGATTCTCAGTGGAGATGTTTCACGTCCTGCTCATCGTGTAAGCATATTCCTGCTCTTTAACCAGCCTCGGGAGCATAGCCTTCTTGGGGTCTCAGTCAGATCAGATATAAATCATTAATCTCATTGTTATCAATAAACAATGCTGATAGTTGTTTGCAAACTGCCATGAAACTCCAGACCTGTGGTTGCAAAGCAACACTGTTTTAATTGGTATATTTCGCTCCTGGACCACTGGTCAGTGCCAAGCAAGAACTTTCACAAAACAGTTCAGGCCTGATTGTAGGTCTGCTGGATTCAACCCTCTAACATAGCCTCGATTTAGTTAAGAATTACCCACTGGTCCTGTGATTGACATTTTTATGCAAAATAACTTAAAACCGCTTTTGTACGTATATTTTTCATTAAAAAAAATTATTTTTATAAATTCCTAGGTGTGGAATTACTAATATAAAAGCTAGAGCTATGGATCTCAAAATGTATTATCAAACATTCAGAAGCATCCTACCATAATTTTCTGCCATTATTGTGTAGAAATTTCACTACATCTGAATTTGCATTGGGTGCTACTTTTGTATGGGGAGGGCTCTGATGAAATTTTTCCCAATGCTCTTTCTTTTAACTGAGGTATAATTTACATATACACAGATTTTTAAATGTACAATTTGATGAGTTTTGACAAATGTATGTGCCCATTAATACAACCCCAATCAAGATATAGAACATTTCCTTTATTCTTGACAGTTTGTTCCTTTTTACAGTCAATCTATATCTCCTGCTCCCTGACCTCCTCCCAGGAATCTACTCTTCTGATTTCTGTCTCTACTAGAATGGAATTATACTACATGTAATCTTTTGTGCCTGACTTCTTTTGCTCAGCTTATTCCATTAATTTTTATTTTGGAATAATTCCATTCCATTGTTTTTAATGATCAGTTATATTCATAAATTACTTGTCTTTTTATTTTGAATTTCTTTGATGGCTAGTGAGTTTGAATAGTTTTCCATATTATTAGTCCATAGCCTTTAGAACAGTGAATCCTAACCCTAGCTGCACATATGTGGGCCCCATTATAGATTAATTAAATCAGAATCTGTGAGGATAGGGCTTAGGGATCAATATTTTAATAAAATCATCCCCATGTGATTCTGATGGGCACCTGGGGAAACTACAGCTTTAAGAAAGAAAATGGAAGGAATTGTCAAGACTCTAGGTTCATTTTTTTTTTCCATTCCCCTGATCCTACTCCTGACCTTTACAAACAATGCTTAGTTTTTTTCCTATATTTTACCAGCTACTGTTCCGGAGGAACAAATTCCTTGACCTTTTGAAATAAAAATGAAGGAAAGACAATTTGGTTTTATTTAAACATAAGCCAAAGTTGTCCTGAAATTTTAGAACATGAGTATTGTGCTGTCTTATCATGCTTGCAGTTAACCAAGCCAGCCATAAACTTAGAAAATGCACATGTTCTTTGGCAAGTTGGCCGGCAGAACTTCTGACCAAACTGATAGGTGTGCCAAGTAGCCAGCTAGCTATTTGGGAAGGTTCTAAGCTCTCATCAGCCTCACTGCATCCATGTACTTTTCATACCATGTAGTACTACCGGAAGAAGCCTGAATATCTAGCAATAGGAGCGAGTTAGGTCAAGTATTCTGACAGAATGTGGTCCGCTGGAGAAGGGAATGGCAAAACACTTCAGTATTCTTGCCTTGAGAACACCATGAACACTATGAAAAGGCAAAATGATAGAATATTGAAAGAGGAACTCCCAAGGTTGGTAGGTGCCCAATATGCTACTGGAGATCAGTGGAGAAATAGCTCCAGAAAGAATGAAGGGATGAAGCCAAAGTGAAAACAACACCCAGTTGTGGATGTGACTGGTGATAGAAGCAAAGGCCAGTGCTGTAAAGAGCAATATTGCATAGGAAGCTGGGATGTCAGGTCCAGAATCAAGGCAAATTGGAAGTGGTCAAACAGGAGATGGCAAGGGTGAACATCGACATTCTAGGAATCAGTGAACTAAAATGGACTGGAATGGGTGAATTTAACTCAGATGACATTATATCTACTACTGCAGGCAGGAATCCCTCAGAAGAAATGGAATAGCCATGATGGTCAACAAAAGAGTCCAAAATGCAGTACTTAGATGCAATCTCAAAATGACAGAATGATCTCTGTTCGTTTCCAAGACAAACTGTTCAGTATCACAGTAATCTAAGCCTATGCCCCAACGAGTAACACTGAAGAAGCTGAAGTTGAACGGTTTTATGAAGACCTACAAGACCTCTTAGAACTAACACCCAAAAAAGAATGTCCTTTTCATTATAGGGGACTGGAACACAAAAGTAGGCAGTCAAGAAACACCTGGAGTAACAGAAAAATTTGGCCTTGGAATATGGAATGAAGCAGGGCAAAGGCTAATAGAGTTTTGCCAAGAGAATGCACTGGTCATAGCAAACACCTTCTTCGAGTAACACAAGGAAGACTCTACACATGGACATCACCAGATGGTCAAAACGGATATCAGATTGATTATATTCTTTGCAGCCAAAGATGGAGAAGCTCTATATAGTCAGCAAAAACAAGACTGGGAGCTGACTGTGGCTCAGATCATGAGCTCCTTATTGCCAAATTCAGATTTAAATTGAATAAAATAGAAAAAACCACTAGACCATTCAGGTATGACCTAAATCAAATCTCTTATGATTATACAGTGGAAGTAAGAAATAGATTTAAGGGATTAGATCTGATAGACAGAGTGCCTGATGAACTGTGGACTGAGGTTCGTGACATTGTACAGGAGACAGGGATCAAGACCATCCCCATGGAAAAGAAATGCAAAAAAGCAAAATGGCTGTCTGGGGAGGCCTTACAAATAGCTGTGAAAAGAAGAGAGGTGAAAAGCAAAGGAGAAAAGGAAAGATATAAGCACCTGAATGCAGAGTTCCAAAGAATAGCAAGAAGAGATAAGAAAGCGTTCCTCAGCAATCAGTGGAAAGAAATAGAGGAAAAGAACAGAATGGGAAAGACTAGCGATCTCTTCAAGAAAATTAGAGATACCAAGGAAACATTTCATGCAAAGATGGGCTCGACAAAGGACAGAAATGGTATGGACCTAAGAGAAGCAGAAGATATTAAGAGGTGGCAAGAATACATGGAACAACTGTACAAAAAAAGATCTTCATGACCCAGATAGTCACAATGGTGTGATCACTCACCTAGAGACAGACATCCTAGAATGTGATGTCAAGTGGGCCTTAGAAAGCATCACTACAAACAAAGCTAGTGGAGGTGATGGAATTCCAGTGGAACTATTTCAAATCCTGAAAGATGTCGTGAAAGTGCTGCCAGCAAATTTGGAAAACTCAGCATTGGCCACAGGACTGGAAAATGTCAGTTTTCATTCCAGTCCCAAAGAAAGGCAATGCCAAAGAATGCTCAAACTACCACACAACTGCACTCATTTCACACGCTAGTAAAGTAATGCTCAGAATTCTCCAAGCCAGGCTTCAGCAATACGTGAACCGTGAACTTCCTGATGTTCAAGCTGGTTTTAGAAAAGGCAGAGGAACCAGAGATCAAATTGCCAACATCTGCTGGATCATTGGAAAAGCAAGAGAGTTCCAGAAAAACATCTATTTCTGCTTTATTGACTATGACAAAGCCTTTGACTATGTGGATCACAATAAACTGTGGAAAATTCTGAAAGAGATGGGAATACCAGACCACCTGACCTGCCTCTTCAGAAACCTATGTGCAGGTCAGGAAGCAACAGTTAGAACTGGACATGGAACAACAGACTGTTTCCAAATAGAAAAGGGGGTACATCAAGGCTGCAAATTGTCACCCTGCTTATTTAACTTACATGCAGCGTACATCATGAGAAACGCTGGACTGAAGGAAGCACAAGCTGGAATCAAGATTGCCGGGAGAAATATCAATAACCTCAGATATGCAGATGACAACACCCTTATGGCAGAAAGTGAAGAGGAACTAAAAAGCGTCTTGATGAAAGTGAAAGAGGAGAGTGAAAAAGTTGGCTTGAAGCTAATATTCAGAAAACGATCATGGCATCTGGTCCCATCACTTCATAGGACATAGATGGGGAAACAGTGGAAACAGTGTCAGACTTTATTTTTGGGGGCTCCAAAATCACTGCAGATGGTGACTGCAGCCATGAAATTAAAAGACACTTACTCCTTGGAAGAAAAGTTATGACCAATCTAGATAGCATATTAAAAAGCAGAGACATTACTTTGCCAACAAAGGTCCATCTAGTCAAGGCTATGGTTTTTCCAGTGGTCATGTACGGATGTGAGAGTTGGACTGTGAAAAAAGCTGAGCGCTGAAGAATTGATGCTTTTGAACTGTGGTGTTGGAGAAAACTCTAGAGTCCCTTGGACTGCAAGGAGATCCAACCAGTCCATTCTAAAGGAGATCAGCTCTGAGTGTTCTTTGAAAGGACTGATGCTAAAGCTGAAACTCCAGTACTTTGGCCACCTCATGCGGAGAGTTGACTCATTGGAAAAGACTGATGCTGGGAGGGATTGGGGGCAGGAGGAGAAGGGGACGACAGAGGATGAGATGGCTGGATGGTATCACTGACTCAATGGACGTGAGTTTGAGTGAAATCCGGGAGATGGTGATGGATAGGGAGGCCTGGTGTGCTGTGATTCATGGGGTCACAAAGAGTCGGATACGACTGAGAGACTGAACTGCACTGAACTGAGGTCAAGTATTTTACATTCACTTGGTGGAATATTATTCAGCTGTAAAAGATGGTGGCCATGAAGATTAGAAGCAATATGGTAAAATGCTTGTGATGCAATGAATGAAAAGAGCATAAAATAATTTTAACATAGTGTTTAAACTTATACTTAAGATACTTATAAAAAGAGTTAAGAAAATACAACAGTATCATAAAATAGATCATATGGGAGTTGACCTTTTTCCCCAATTTTCTATAATTTATCATTTTAAAAATAATTTTTTTAATTTTTATTAAATTTTTTAATAGTCCAAATGGCAGAATAAGAGAGACAGCAGCTGTCTGTCATGGAAGCTGCAGATGTGGATTTTAATAGCCCAGGGCAGAATGTGTAAAAGAAATTCTAGAAATCCATGTTGCATTTCAAATGATGTGAAAGCATCAGAGGAACTGTGAACAGCTGGGAAACTCAGAGACCAACAGGTGTACCATTAGTGTTTAAACCTCTAAAGCTATGGACTGGGGGACGCTGAAACCCAGTGATATCTTTTGAGAAAGTGTTCCCAGAATAAGGGAAAATGAGAACATTTGTGAGATGAAAATATCTTCCTGTAAAGAACCCGAGTCAATCCACAATGATATATACATCCTATTATATAGTGAGTGCTACAATCCCACAGAACTGAACAAGCCTAAGGCAGTTTTATAAACCTCAGTATCTAGAGTAACTCTACTGAGTTGCTATAGCAGAGACATTGAATAAGAACGTCTTTAGAAAGGGAGGGGGTTTCTCTCTTACCTAAAAGTGCAGGGAGCTCAATGTTTCCAAAGTCTAGACTCCTTTCTTGTTGTCACTCCAGCATCTTTAGCACATATCCACATCGTCCAAGGCAGTTTATTATTAAATCCACATTTTATCCAACAAGAAGGGGGAAAGTGGGGAAGGCAAGGGCATTCTGTTTTCCTTCAAGGCACATTACTTCCACTCCAGCTACTGGCCAGAACTTACTCACATGGCCTCATCTATCTGCCTCATCGAACGACAAAAAACCTACATTTTCTTGTAGTTCATGTTTGAGCAACCAAGTGCCAAGCTAAAACCAGGGGGTCTATAGTGATAGAAGGAGAAGGTATACTGGGGACCATCCTCACAGTCAGTCACGGCCACCCAAACTGACGAGCTGGTGACAAGAGCCAGTGTGTGTGTCTCTGACCTGCAGGAATTCAATCTTCTCTGCTTGGTATCTGGCCAACAGCTGAATTAATCTTCTAAGGGGAAAATATGCAAAATGATTCTTTTATTTACAATCAACAGTTAGGAGAGAGGGGGGCACCATTTTGGAAAATGGAAGAGTCTTGCAAAACACACTTAGTGGTAAGACAATAACCAGAGCAGAAGACTCTTGGAGTCGCTAGACTAAGTGACCATCTAAATAAGTCTCCTTTGCTCTTCCCCTGCCATCCGGCTCCTAATTCTCTAAACGTGTTGTTCACTCAGTTGTGTCCGACTCTTTGCAATCCCATGGACTGTAGCCCGCCAAGCCCCTCTGTCCATGGAAATCCCCAAACAAAAATACTGGAGTGAGTAGCCATTCCCTTCTCCAGGGGATCTTTCCAATCCAGGGATCGATCTTGGGTCTCCAACATTGCAAGCAGATTTTTTTTTACCATCTGAGCCACCAGGGAAGCCCTTATAATAGGTTATTAAGATGTAATTAACATACTGTACAATTCACTCATTGAAAGTGTACAATTCAGAGGCTTTTAGTTGTAATCCATCACTGCAATCAATTTTAGAACATTTAATTACCTAAAGAAATCCTTTAGGTGTGCCCGCCATTCCTGGTTTCCCTCCTTACTCCCAGCCCCAGGCAACCACTAATGTACTTTCTTTCACTCTATATTTGTCCCTTCTGGACACTTCATCGAATGGAATGGTATAATATGTGGTCCTTTGTGACTGGCTTCATTCACCTAGCATAGTGCCTTCCAAGTTCATTCATGTTGTAGCATGTATTTGTACTTCATTTCTTTTTATAGCTATATAATGTTCCATTATACAGATACTCCATATTGTGTTTATTTATTTATCAGTTAATGGAAATGTAGGTTGTTTTCACCTTTTGACTGTTAGGAATAGTGCTACTATGAACATTCATGTACAAGTTTTTGTGTGGGTGTACGTTTTCATTTCTCCTAGTTATATACCTAGGAATGGAATTGCTAGGTCATATGGTTCTCTAGGTTTAACCATTTGAGAAACTGCTAGGCTTTTTCCATTTGGAAAAAGCTGGTTGACTGTCATCCAACCAGCAATATATGAGTATTTCAATTTCTCCTCACACTTGCCAGTACTTTTAAAAACATATGTATGTATTTATTTATTTGGCTGTACTGGGTCTTGGTTGCATCGTGTGGGATCTTTGATCTTTGTTGCAGCGTGCAAACTCTTAGTTGTATATGGTATGTGGGATCTAGTTTCCTGACCAGGGACCCAACCTGGAGCCCCTACATAGCAGACCACTGGACCACCAGGGAAGTCCTGCCAGTACTTCATTACCTTTTATTTTAGCCATTCTCCTGTGTGAAGAGGTACCTCACTGTATTTTTACTTGCATTTTCTTTATACTAATAATGTTGAACATCCTTTTATCTATTTATTGGTGGTAAGTTAAATTTATGTCAGAATCAGAATAAAAGTCTCAAGCAGAGATCTAGGTAGAACTGGCACTTAGAAGTCTAAACTCAAGAGTGAAAGCAAACCCAGTTATCTGGAAAATGGACAAGACAGAGTGGGTTCTATCGCTGTTCAAGGGTATAGCCCAGAACCAGAGAATTTTAAAGTAATGACTAGCTCAGTGGCATAGGATTCAAAATTTTTAGATGTCAGGGATCAGAAGTCAAGGAGTTTCCTGTGTTGGGGATGACTGAATCTGGTGTCATGGGGGGGTTCTCCTTGGTCCATTTCCTCCATTTGGGTGAGAAGTCCTATTGATGTGAGGCACAACAAGTCTTCATCTCTGGGACCCACCCTGACAAAGCAAGAAGGGGAACCCCAAGAAAGGTGCTAATCGAGGAGGCAAAGTAAATTTTCACTGTGTTCAGGTGTGCCTATATTTAAATTTACTTTTGTAGAAACTATAATCAGAAACATCAGTACTACAAAGTCAAGCTGCACGCAGTCAAGGATCGTTTAGTTGATGAAGTAGAACTCCGAGATGAGAGAATCAAACATCTTGAAAATGAGGTTGGAGCCCTGCGGCAGCAAATAGAAAAGGTGAGGGGGAAGGTGTCACGCTCACTGGTCCTGCTGGTGCTGGGCATCTGGAGGAAGCCCACTTGATTGTTAATGTGTTTGTGGCCTCTTCATAGCCCAGGTTTCTATTTCTTTTCTTTGCACCCTTTTTCATTTTGGGTAATTGTTTAAGCCCTGCCCAAAAGTATGTAAGACTGATAATGATGCTAGGTCAAACTGGACACTGAAAATACTCTGCACTGCTGCTTAGGGCTAGCATCTTGCCTTCAAATGAAAGTGCCTTTTCTTCATATATATATATCTATATATATATATATACACATATTTTTAATGAAAAAATTTTAAATTTATTTTTAATGGGAGGATAATTGCTTTTGCAATATTGTGTTGGTTTCTGCCAGACATCAACGTGAATCAGTCATCGGTGTATATATATGCTCCCTCCTTCTTGAACCTCCTCCCACCTCCCACTTGATCCCACCCCTCTAGGTTGTCACAGAGCACTGGTTTGAGTTCCCTGCATCATCCAGGAAGTTCCCACTGGCTATCTGTTTTAAATATGGTAGTGTACATATTAATCACCCTTTAGCTGAGACTTCCAAACCAGCCTCCACAACTCATTCCTGCTTCATGCAGCCCTTATTTTGCCTCACGTTTCTGTCCATTTTAAATGGCAATGAAAACAGGTGACCCCTGTTCTATCTGACTAGCACCTCAGGCTGTTTTCTAAATCTCTCTGGTTTCTTTGTCTTGTCGCCCCTGTGACTTTCTGGTGTTGGCAGAAAGTAAATGGAACAGATGAATGGGACCCAATGCAGAATGGCCTTGAGAGCAATAAACTACATCAATTCAAAAGGGAGAGCAACTGATTTGGCCAGAAATGTTTCCCTTCTAGAGATCCCTAACCCATTTCAGAATTTTGAAAACATTGTCCTCAGTCCTAAATTACTCCTTTCTACACCCAACAAATTTTTATCATATCACCACTATGTGCCAAGGATACCAAAACAATCGATGTAAATCCAGTCATTCCGTGGGCTATTATAGGACTCCACAAGAAGAATCCCTCGAGACTGTAATAAAGCATGTGAGGATTATAAGAGATGGGTCACCAATGTGTTTTTTAATTTTTTTTTAAAAACCCTCCTGTTACTTTAAACTGTAGTGAGAATGGAAAACAAGTTAGATTTTGCAGTACTGTATTTTGGCACTAACTCACCAAACTTTTGAAGACTCAGATCCAGGTTAGGAAGGCAATGGAGAAAGTATAACAGAAGAAAGTAGCAGCTCTTGTTCACGCGCCCACCGGAAATACCACCAGCCTATTCTGCACTATCCATTCTTCCTGGTGGTGCCTGCCTTCCACTTCCAAGCTTACGTAGCAAAACTAGCCTCCTGCTTTCAGCAGGCATGGTTCCTGACTGTACTGTGTTGAAGAGTATACCCCCCAAATTCATGGCCACCCAGAACCCAAGAATGTGACCTAATTTGGAAGTTTGCAGGTATAAACAGTCAAGATGAGGTCATACTAGATTAGCGTGAACCCCAAATCCAATATGACTAGCATCATTATACGAAGAGGGAAAAACGTACACAGGGGAGAAAGGCCATGTGATGATGAGGCACAGACTGGAGCAATGAAGCCACAAGCCAAGAAGCCCCAAGGACTGGTAGCATTCATCAGTTAGGAGGGAGACATGGGACACTCTTCCCTCAGTGCCCCCAGAACTAACCCTTCAACAACTTAATTTTAGACTTGTAGGAATTTAAACAACAAATTCCTGTTGTTTTAAGCTGCCCAGTTTGTGGTACTCTGTTACAGCAGCCCTGGGGAACCAGAACATCATCCCAGAGTCACAGGTCTCCATGAAATTTACTGGAGGCTGCAAGTAGCCAGAGGCGAGGAAAGAGTGGTTGGGGTTGGCCTTGGACAGGTTGGATGCAAAGGCTAGCCCTGCTACTTAATAGTTCTGTGCCCTTCCCCGAGTACCTTTGCATCATTTGCTTGTGAAAATGTGAATCAATCCCTACCTCAGAAGGCTTCTGTGAGGATTAAAATACATAATGCCTCCAGTGGGACCTCCTGGCACATACAAATCTTCATAGATGATACTTTCTTCTTAGTGTAAAGTCTCTTGGTGGTGGTGGCTTAGTCGCTAAGTCATGTCCAACCTTTGTGACCCGTGACCCCATGGAATATAGCCCATCAGCCCTCTGTCCATGGAATTTTTTCCAGGAAAAAATACTGGAGTGGGTTGCCATTCCCTTCTCCAGGGGATCTTCCCGGCCCAGGAATCAAACCCCGGACTCCTGCATTGCAGGCAGATTCTTTACAGACTGAAGTATGATAAAATCTCTTAGAAGCCTGTTAATCAGTAGATGTACCACAGAGGTACTAAACCTAGAGCTCTTGATTTTACTTATTTTAGGGCCTGTGAACCAGAGCCCCAAGCATACAAATCCTGGACTCACTTTCTAAGCATAAAATCTCCAGAAAATAATGCCACTTTGGCGAGGCTTCATTCCTTCAGCCTTCTCTTATTCAGTGAGCCAGTTGAGAGCTCTGACTGTGTGACCACCCAAACCAGGTTTCCACAAATATTTTATCGTATTATTACAGCAGGTGTCCTGATTCCAAAAAATACAGTATTTCCGATGGACAGGGTGTCAGTAGCTGGCCCCACTCAGCTTCCTTTCTAATCCGGTTATAACCGCAGAGATTATTATTTGTCGGGTGGCTTCTTCTCTCAATCCTTACATGAAGTGAAGTCGCGAGTGGTGGTGGCTTAGTCGCTAAGTCATGTCCAACCTTTGTGACCCGTGACCCCATGGAATATAGCCCATCAGCCCTCTGTCCATGGAATTTTTTCCAGGAAAAAATACTGGAGTGGGTTGCCATTCCCTTCTCCAGGGGATCTTCCCGGCCCAGGAATCAAACCCCGGACTCCTGCATTGCAGGCAGATTCTTTACAGACTGAAGTATGATAAAATCTCTTAGAAGCCTGTTAATCAGTAGATGTACCACAGAGGTACTAAACCTAGAGCTCTTGATTTTACTTATTTTAGGGCCTGTGAACCAGAGCCCCAAGCATACAAATCCTGGACTCACTTTCTAAGCATAAAATCTCCAGAAAATAATGCCACTTTGGCGAGGCTTCATTCCTTCAGCCTTCTCTTATTCAGTGAGCCAGTTGAGAGCTCTGACTGTGTGACCACCCAAACCAGGTTTCCACAAATATTTTATCGTATTATTACAGCAGGTGTCCTGATTCCAAAAAATACAGTATTTCCGATGGACAGGGTGTCAGTAGCTGGCCCCACTCAGCTTCCTTTCTAATCCGGTTATAACCGCAGAGATTATTATTTGTCGGGTGGCTTCTTCTCTCAATCCTTACCATGAAGTGAAGTCGCGCAGTCGTGTCCGACTCTTTGCAACCCCGTGGACTGTAGCCTGCCAGGCTCCTCTGTCCATGGGATTCTCCAGGCAAGAATACTGGAGTGGGGTGCCATTTTCTTCTCCAGGGGCTCTTCCCAACCCAGGGATCAAACCCAGGTCTCCCGCATTGCAGGCAGACGCTTTAATCTCTGAGCTACCAAGGAAGCCTTACCATAAATGTATTTAAATAGTAACAGGTGAGACTGCTGTTAGACACTGAAGGGTCCTGGATGAAGGACTTTAAAATATGGAAGAGCTTCAAAACATGCTGTAATCTCCTTCCTTACAATTCCTTAATAATAGACTAACAGATGGACAGCCTTCCTTCTCCCTCCCCTCCCTTCTTTCCTCTCTTTTCTTCCTTCTCCTCTATTGTGAATTATAATTGACATAATATTATATTAACAGCATTGTTACATTATTTAGTTATACAGTATAATGATTCAATATTTGTATATATGTCCACCACAATACAGAGAAGGCAATGGCAACCCACTCCAGTACTCTTGCCTGGAAAATCCTGTGGACGAAGGAGCCTGGTAGGCTGCAGTCCACGGGGTCGCTAAGAGTCAGCAGGACTGAGCAACTTCACTTTCACTTTTCACTTTAATGCACTGGGGAAGGAAATGGCAACCCACTCCAGTGTTCTAGCCTGGAGAATCCCAGGGATGGCGGAGCCTGGTGGGCTGCCATCTACGGGGTCGCACAGAGTCGAACACGACTGAAGCGACTTAGCAGCAGCAGCAGCCACCACAATAAGTCTAATTAACAGCCATCACCACCCATAGTTACAGATGTTTTTTCTTGCGAGGAGAACTTTTAAGATCTCATCTTAGCAACTTTGTCATATGCAATACAGTATTACTAGCTATAGTTACACGATGTACGTTACATCCTTATAGCTTATTAATAACTGGAAGTTTATACCTTTGACTACCTTCACCCATTTTGCCCACCCCTCTCCACCTCTTGTTCAGTTGCTCAGTCATGTCTGATTCTTTGCCACCTCATGGATTTCACTTCTGGCAGCCAACAATCCAGTCTGTTCTCTGTATCTATGAGTCTGGTTTTTTGTTGTTGTTGTTTGAGTTTTTTTAGATACCACATATGTGGACAGCCTTTTCTGAATGATCTATATTATTAAGAGTACCTTATTAAAAGAAAGTTGCCTCTCCTAACAATGTGATTCACCCATCTGCCAGAGGGCCTTACTCTCCTCCCACTTGCGTTCATGCCCATCCCATTAAGGAAGGTGAGAACAAACAACAAATGGAGAAGGCACTTACCTATTACCCTAACAGGTCCTTGGTGAAGGGAGAAGGGCAGTTCTACACTTGTGAGCTTCTGAACTCTTCACCAACTGTGATATTTACTAATATCTGCTGACTCAATGTAAGGATGTTAGTGTTTTTTCACAAAATATAATCCTGTATTGTTTTAGCTAAAACTTCACTGGCTATTGCTTTCAGGGAAGATGCTGGTAGAAAACGAAACATGTCACGCTAGAAATCATTTCAGCATCCTCACTGTGAGAGTGCTCTCAATACCTGGCTGACATGCCAAGCAACTGAAACCCTGACGCTGGTTTTCAAGTGAGGTGGCTAGATTCCTGTCTTCCTTCACTTTAAAAAGACTGTAACTACAAAGCAGATGGAAATGTGTTATTTGGAAATCTTTCTTGATATGGAGCTTCAGAGAATTTTGTTGTTATTTGTTAGTGACTTGATACCTATAGAATTAGAATACAGATGAGAGCATTGGGACCTTATTGGAAGTTGAGTGTTCAGACATTAAAAAATATTAACCCAAAAGAATGAATAAATGTCAAAACAAACACATAGCATAAAATAACCAAGATAAACAGGGGGATGATCTAGCTGACAATGTCAGCAAACAGGTAAAGACAGACTAAGAAGACAGGAGAAAAGGATGTTTGCAAGACAATTTGCTGTTGAGTTTAAAAACAGGCTGATGCTCTTGAATGTGTAATTCTTTCTCCTGCTGGGGTAATTATGAGGACTTATTATCCCTAGGAGAAGGCATTCCAGCACCAGATCACCACCCAAAATGATACCCTGCTCCTAGAAAAAAGGAAACTTCTGGAGCAGGTCACAGAACAAGAATTATTGATTGACAGCAACAAACAAAGAATGTCTTCTGTCCAAAACAGGTAGGTGCCTGCCCCAGTGGCCTGTGAGCTCCACAAAGAGGATATTTCTCCCTCCACAAAGATATCATTCCAGAGGTGGTCCTTTGAGTTTGCAGACTTGTCCCATAACTGTTTCTCTGCCATTCGGCTACTTTTAGCAGTTCATACAAGTGGCAGAAGTTGTGAAATTAAAGAGAAAATTATCATGGAGAAGGTGAGCTGGGCATTCAGATAGGCTCTTTCATGGCAGGATTGCCTCCCAAGGACCCAGCTGTGTTCATCCTGGTCCATCCTGTTGTATGTGTGTTGACACTCATGTTATTGTTTTGGCATCTATGGAATCAAGGTAGACTGAGAGAGAATAAGGCTGGCATCTCAGCTCTATGATTTTCTGGTTTTATCTTTTTACCTAAGTTACTTTCCCCATTCTGAGCCTCAGTTTCCTTACCTGCAAAATAGGCTTCATAACAGTATTTCATGGGCTCATTGTGAGGATTAAAGAAGCTAAAACATGAAAAGTTTTAAGTGTTTACTGTATAGAAGGGCTTCCCAGGTAGCACTAGTGGTAAAGAACTCATCTGCCGACGCAGGAGATATAAGAGATGCCGGTTCGATCCCTGGATTGGGAAGATCCCCTGGAGAAGGGCATGACAACCCACTCCAGTATTCTTGTCTGGAGAATCCCATGGACAGAGAAGCCTGGAGGGCTATGGTCCATAGGATTGCAAAGAGTTGCACATAACTGAAGTGACTTGGCGTGCATGTGCTGTATAGGTAGTTCCCAGTGCCTACATACACGTACTTGGTAAAACGGCCGCTGCTGCTACTATTGTTTCTACTTCTACTACTGAAACAAAAACATAGGGTGACTGAGATCAGAACCAGATGCAGGCTGTGTGGCTGCAATGTTAGAAGGCGTGCAGTCCCACCCTAAATGGGATCGCATCGTTTCTTCGGTTTCTCAAGGGCTGGAACTCTGCCTTTCGTATTCTTGCATAGAGTGTGTCTCTATTCTCTATTTAATGACTGTGTATAAGCCAGAAGCCTACTCATTTTCACTTGGTTTTGGAATATGGTGGGAATTATTCTGGCAAAGTTGGTTCTAAAGTCTGGCAATGGACTAAGACCCAGAGCTAGTGGGAAGTGGAAGAGAGTTTTTTGGATGATCCAGAAACGTTAAGTTACACCTCTGATCTATGCCATTCTTAGAGTACTTTTCCTGGATGAAGAAAATAAGCTGCTCCAGAAAAACTGTCTCCGGCTCACACAGGAGGCTGGTCTCCTAGAGCATATCATAAAGAGCTTCCAGATCCACAGAGGGGAGGTAAGGCTGCTGTCTTCTCTTCCCTTCACCTTCTGCATGAAACTGTAGCCTGAAATTGGCCTTGGTGGACTATGGCAGAGGCTCACTGGCTGCACACCCGGGAAGCAGACCCTGAGACAGCTCTTGGCCAACTTGCTCGTCAGTGGGTCAGTTTTTGTTCGACAGGCTCCTCTGATGTGATCCCAAAACACTCTGTGTATGCCTCCCAGCTTCTTAACACACTGTACTGTCATCGCCTTTTCACTTCTGTCATCTCAGCAGTGACATCCTGGAGGACAAGGGATACATCTCATATGTCATTGCGTCTATGAACAGGTGCTCCACAGATACTTGAGAATGAAAGTATGTTAAATGTCTTCACACAGATGCTCCTTCTCAGCTACCCTGTGTGCCTTGTATTATTCTATCCCCATCTTGAGAGATGAGCCCCTCTGAGGCTCAGAAAGGTAAAGTGAACCTAGTCCGGTCTGGCAAGGAGTCAAGACTAAGGAGAATATCTGAGTCAGAAATGCAGTTTTGTTACAAAAGTCCCCGCAGGCAAGTAGCCAAGTCCAGAGAGATGCAGCAAATGGTCTACATTCAGATGAGATCCAGGATCTGGCTGCTGAGCACGTCAGCCAGAGGGACTTCAGTAAGCTGAGCTGTGTTCTGAATCCAGGGTGGAGCCTGCTTGCTTTTTCCCTGGCTTATAACATCTGTTAGGCCTTTCTTCCCAGGATACTTCACAGTAGATCCTGCTTATTGGATTAGGGCCCATGGAAAGACATATCTCATCTCCCCTCTCCCATCTTCCCAGCCTTTGTCTTGTAAGTCCTGTGGTTCTTAGTCTGTAGCCGAAGAGGTCTTTAGAAAATACATGTAGTCTGAGCAAATGACTCAATGCTGTGCAAGAACTTCCTGCAGTCTTCAGGGTAAAACTCCCAGTTTCTGACATGGTCTTTATATGCTCTGTGACCATGTCTCTGGTCTGTTTTGGTCTATATCTTTCTAAGAAAGAATATTCGGTTTTTAAAGTCGTGGTGGACTTCCCTGGTGGCACAGTGGATAAAACCTGCCTACCAGTGCAGGGAACCAGGTTCGATCCCTGGTCCAGGAAGATTCCATATGCCATGGAGCAACTTAAGCCCATGCGCCACAACTAAGCCTCTGCTCTAGAGGCCAAGAGCTGCAACTACTGAAGCCTAGAGCCTGTTCTCCACAAGAGAAGCCACTGCGGTAAGAAGCCTGTTCACTACAACGAAAAATAGCCCTCGCTTGCCACAACTAGAGAAAGCCTGCACAAGAACCAATGAAGACCCAGTGCAGCCAAAAGCAAACAAATAAATAAATGAAAATTTAAAAGGTCATGGAGCTCAAAACAGGTAACCTTTTTTATGTTATAAAGAGATAGAAAATGTTTACCAGAGTATTAAGTAAAAGCTAACATAGATAAATATAATGGAATGATTACATCAGCTAATATGAGGTTATTCATGTAGAGAAGTAGATATAAAAAGCAGGCTAGCAGTTATATGTAAGTTTTTTCTGTATTTTCCAAGTCTCCTATTAATGTGTTTTCATAATTTAAAAAAAGAAAATAAAAGCAGGCTAGCAGTGAAAAGCACTAATACAGAAAGTCTAGCATTTATTTATTATTTTAAAAATCATTTTCTTTATTGAGGTAACATTGGTTTCTTCCCTCATATCTCAGTTGGTGATGAATCTGTCTGCAATGCAGGATATCTAGGTTCAATTCCTCAGTCAGGAAGATCTGGAGAAGGAAAGGGCAACCCACTATGGTATTCTTGCCTGGAGATCCCATGCACAGAGGAGCCTGGCAGACTACAGTCTATGGGGTCGCAAGAGTCAGACATGACTTAGCAACTAAACTTACCTACCCTAACATTGGTTTATAACATTATGTTTCATGTATGTAACAATTATACCTTGACTACTGTATACATGACAGCATGCTCACCACCAAAAACGTAGAGTTTCTCTTCATCACCATCAGCAGAACACATCTGCCCGTTTCACCCTCAGCCACTCTGTTCTCTGTTATCTGTTTACTTTTGTTTGCTTATTATTCCACATATGAATTAAATGAATTAAGGAAGGTTTAGTCACTAAGTCGTGTTGTACTCTCGAGACCCCATGGACTGTAGCCTGCCAGGCTTCTCTGTCCATGGGATTTTCCAGGCAAGAGTACTAAAGTGGGTGGCCATTTCCTTCTCCAGGGGATTTTCCTGACCCAGGAGTTGAACCCAGGTCTCCTGCATTGCAGGCAGATTCTTTAACAACTGTGCTGTGAGGGAAGAAACCAAATGAGTTAATCATATGGTATTTGTCTTTCTTTTATTTGACTCAGCATAATACCTTGTCCACCCACGTTGTTACAAATGGCAAGATTTCATCTTTATATATTTACAGTCTTCTTTATCCACCATTCATGCATTGAAGGGCACTTAGGGTGTTTCCATATCTTGACTATTGTAAATAATGCCACAGCTTTTATAAAAAACCTTTATTAATATGTATATAGGCTACGCTGGGTCTTCATCACTGTGCAAGGGCTCTCTCTAGTTGCAGTGAGCGGGGGCTACTGTCAGTTGTGATGCACAGACTTATCGCAGTGGCTTCTCTCGTTGAAGAGCAGGCGCTCCAGAGTGTGGGCTTCAGTAGTTGTGGCACATGAGCTCAGTAGCTGTGGTGCACAGGCTCAGTTGCCCCCCAGCATATAGAATCTTCCCTGAACAGGGATTGAATCTGTGTCCTCTGCATTAGCAGCAGATTCTTGACCACTGGACCACCAGGGAAGTCCACATATACTTTTCAAATTACTGTTGTCATATTCTTCAGAGAAATACCCCAAAGTGGGACTGGAACATGTGGTAGCTCTTAATTTTTTCAGGACTCTCCATACTGTTTTCCACGGTGGCTGCACCAATTTACAATCCTACCAACAGTGTATGAGGGTTTGCTTTTCTCCACATCCTTGCCAGCACTTGTTATTTCTTGCCTTTTTGATAACAGCCATTTTAATGGGCATGAGGTAATATCTCATTGTGGTTTTGATTTGCGTTTCCCTAGTAATTAAGTGTTGTTCAACATTTTTTCATGTGCCTGTTGGCTATCTGTATGTCCTCCTGGGGGAAAATGTTTATTTAGCTTTTCTGCCCATTTTTTAAATCCAGTTGTTTGGTTTTTTCTTGTTAAAAGTATGAGATGTATAACTGTCAAATATTCCATAGATATTAGGGATTATATCCCCCCAATTTTGATGACATAAATGACATTTAACATTTAAGTTTAAAGTATACAATATAATGATTTATTATATGTATTTATTACAAATGATAACCACTGTAAGATTAGTTAATGTCCATCATCTCATATAGGTACAATTTTTTTTTCCTTATGATGAGAACTCTTCAGTTCTACTCTCTTAGCAACCTTCAGTATATACAATGCAGTACTGCAGTCATCATGTCTTACATTACATCCCAAGAACTTATTTCTCTTACAAGAGCAAGTTCATACCACTGATCACATTCACCTAATTCTCCCATCCCTGACGACCACAAATCTGGTCTCTATTTCAAGATGGTTGGTTGTTTTTTTTTTTTTTAACACCAAGCATATATAAGATCATACAGTATTTGTCTTTCTGACTTATTTTACTCAGCATGATGACCTCAAGGTCCATTCATGTCACAAATAGCAGGATTTCCTTGTTAAAAATTTTCATTTTGCCGAATAGTATTATATTGTACACATATTCTTTATCCGTGCATCCATCATGGACACCTAGGTTGTCCATATTTTGGCTATTGTAAATAAAGCTCCTCTCAACATGGAATATAGGTATCTCTTTGGGACAGTGATTTCACTTCCGCCAGGTACATACTCAGAAGTGAGACAGCTGGATTGTATGGCAGTTCTCTAATTTTTTTAGGCACCTCCATACTGTCTTCCACAGGGGCTGTACCAATTTACATTCCCACCAACAGTGCAGAAGGGTTCCCTTTTTGCCATATCTTCTCCAGCATTTGTTACCTCTTACCTTTTTGGTGATAGCTAGTCTAATAGGTATGAAGGGATTACACTTTTAACCAAAAATATGTATAAAAAATACATATCACCAATGTGGTCTATGATTATAATTTAATACTCATCCTTTCTTTTAAGGAAACAACAGTTTGTGACATCCCTGAATCTGAAGTATTGAATAAAATCATGTATTTACCAAACTCCAGGTTAGTAAAATCAAGACCATCGTTTGCATGCCTGGGTGTCACGGCTGCCTAGCTAGTTGTAGTTGCTGGCCTGAGAAAGCCCAGTATTTAGCGGTAATTTTCTCTAAATTTAGTATCTAATCTTCTTGTAACTCCTTCTCCCCTTGCCACCACTTCACCTTCACACTTGACAGAATCCTGACTTAATCCAGACTTAAGGTAGAAAAGAGTCCATTTTATGTGGTCCTCACATAAGGCCCTTCTTAAGTTTTTCAGGAACAGGTTTGGTAGAGTCAGCTGCAAGTCTTCAAGAGCCTGAAGAACAGAGGTTAGAAGAAACAGTGGTAAACCCCAAGTCCTTCAAGTACATTTCGTGTTCACAAAATTCTGAAGCTGGATACATGAACGGGGCTTTCCCGAAAGAAACACATCTCATTCAAGAATAAGAGGAAGTCAGATCTAGAAAATCCTTGGTGTCTAAAATAGACTGATCAAGCTGCTAACCTGAAGCCTGGACATGAAGGTGCAACATGACTTGAAGAGTTCCGGCAGATCCTCACTGGACGTCAACCAGGAATCTTCAAAACTGTTGACAAATTCATTAAACCTGTTCTAAAATGGATTTCTCAAGTTTTTTTTTGGTATCCTCAAATGCCTTGTGTTAATCAATGTCATGACATAAATTCAGTGGTTTAATAAGGCTGTTTGTTCAGCAGAGCACATATACGGCTAATTCAGTATTCTGTCTATTCTTATTATCATGGGTATTATTTTTTAATTTAAAAGAAAAAACAATGTAATCATCTTAAAGCAAATATTTGAAAAAGAAAAAACCTATAAGGCCCACATTTTCAACACAACTACGTTCATTTATTCTTTTCTGGTTCTTATTCAAATGTACATACTTTAAATTATTATACTGTACATTCATTTTCATAGTCTGATTTTAAATTTAGTATATCATAAGACATTTCCCCATATTTCAGCAGTCTTCATAATTATTCTTTTAATAACCATATGATATCCTATCATGTTGTCCTACAAACTCTGTTGTTTGACATTTGTTTCTCCTTTTTCACTATTTAAGATTTTGTAAATGTGTAAACACATTTACAAGATGAGCACAATTGGGTTAAAGGATATAAATGATACATAGTTTTGAACATCACTTGTTGAATTGTTTTAAAAAACATTGTGTCAACATATTCTTTCTATAGTTTAACTCTTCAAGCCTCAACTTCTTGATCCATAAAATGGGAGCAATAGTGGTTCCTATCCTATAGAGATTGTGAGGACAAAATAAAATGAACCATGTATGTAGCACTTAGTCACAGCTTAATAAATACTTAGACATCATTATTTATTTTCAATAGCAGTTTTGGGTGTACTAGTTTTTCTATAACCTCATCAACATAGGATATTATCAATATAAAAAATTACTCTAAATAGTTGGTATAAAACTATACTGAAGGATCATTTCTGCTGCTCTTTCTCCTCCTCCCCTTTTCCCTCTATTTTCTCCTCCTCTTTCTTCTATACCTTCAATTGGAAGTGGAGAGGGAGACCAAATGGAGAGGGAAAGTAACCAGAAGTTATTTTAAAAAGACCTGTTGAGACACACTGAATTTTTATATGTAAACCTTGCTTCCTCAGACCAAAAGAGTGGTCATAGGATGTAGGAAATAATAGCTGGGATATTAAATCCAAGCTTTACCCAATTCATTCAATTCACTGAATCTCTACTATGTGCTATTCAATAGTGGGCACACCTGTGAAGACAGATGAGGAAGGTCTCACTTTTTGCTGGCAAACCCAAGTCCCTGTGTCTGCAGAACAATGAGAACAAACAAATAGAAAAATTCGAATTTGGAGGAGAGAAAGTTTTATTGCATTAGCCATGCAAGAACAGGTGGTTCCTGCTGGAAAGACCCAAACTTTCCATTAGTTTTCAGGGAACAGTTGTTAAAGGCATCATTTGGGGTTGATGACTTTCTTCTGATTGGTTGGTGGTGAGGTAACAAGGTGACCTTCCAGGAATCTCAATCATCAACCTTCTAGTTCCCACCAGTCTGGCTTCTCAGAAGGTAGTTCCCATCCTCCACCTGGGTGAGGGCTTTAGTTCCTGCAGCACTCAAAGATCTGTATCAGATTACTACATATATCCCATGAGGAGGGACTAAGACTCTGTTTTATCATTGAAATACAATTTTTTTTACATTTAATTGTAGTTGATTAACAATGTTGTTAGTTTCAGGTGTACAACAAAGTGAACTAAATTTTATTTATTTATTGCTGTGCAGCAGACAGGATCTTAGTTCCCTGACCAGAGAGCAAACCCATGTGTGCTAGAAGCACAGTCTTAACCACTGACCCACCAGGGAAGTCCCTGAACTATCATGCTGTGACTGCTTTTCCTTTGTTTTTGCATTCCCTCATGTCCCTCATTAGGAACTATTTGGATCTGCTCTTTGGAACAAGATCCAGGAGGGTCAAGTCTTTCTACAAACAAGGAATCAGGTACATAAGAAAGGGTTTATACACAGCAGTGTCCTGCAAGGGCCTGATGTCTCAATCCCTTTTTCTTTGGTCCTCAACCACCTTGAGGGAAACAGGTGGACAAGAAAGGGAACGTTTTAGATAGGTTATTCATAAGCTTTACAAAGGAACCCGGTTTTTACGAAGGACCCAGCTTCATTTTCATGGAGTTAAGCGTGAAGCAGCTGGTGAGGTGGGGGAAACCATATAATTTTGGATGGTGAATGGCATGAAGAAATCAGTAATCTATCCAAAAGAGTGACAGAGGGCTACTTGAGATTGGGTGCAATGTTCCTGACTGATGACCTGGACTTGACCTACAAGACCACTCCCCGCCCTCATGAAGATTTAAAAGAATATTAAAATCAGTTAACAATAGAATCCGAGTCTCCGTGACCTCGAGGCACAGGCTCGAGTCCCAGGTAGGTGGCCAGATAATGTAATGTAGGTCTTTTATGTAAGGAACTGGGTTTTATTCTAAATAAGGGAATCCGGGAGTGATTTATAAGCAGATTCATTTAAAAGCTCTAGCTGCTCTGCAGTAAGTGACTTGGAGATGATGAAAGCGGAAGCTTGTGGGAGAATTGCAATTAAAAGTCTAGTGCCTGACTTCAAGAAAGTGCAAGCCTTATACGCCAGGCTGTTCTAAGCGCTGAGGATAAACGGTTTTTGCCTCCGGGCCTCCAGCTTAGTGAAAAGGAGTAAGAACCCACACATATGATGGTTCAGACGGTCTTGGTTGCAACGGCTGATAAAGACCCTGAAGACTGCCTAGTCCAAGCCCCGTAGCCTGAGCGAGAATAATCTGTACTGCACTTACTGTATCCAAGTGATGAGAGGCGCGTGGGCCTCGAGCAAAAAAAACGCCGAGGATGTCCTCCGGACTCAGCGCTCAAGGAGACTCAGGTGAGGTAACAACTTGCGAGTCGTCAAAACGGAAGGAAGCCCCAGCCACCTACGCAGCGCCCAGCTTGGCATCGAAGGCGGAGAGCTTCCGGGGGCGGGGCCGACCGCCCCCACCCGTTCTTCCTGCGCATGCGCCGGAAATAAACCCCTCCCGGCCGAGCAGCAGCATAGGATCACCGGAACCCCGCCCTCCCGACTTCTGCTTCCGGGTCAGAGGCATGGCGGTGGCAAATTCAAGCCCTGTCAATCCCGTGGTATTCTTTGATGTCAGCATTGGCGGCCAGGTAAGGTCTTGGCAGCCAGCCAGCCCGATGCCAAAGGGAACGTGCGCGCGGTCTGGCAGGCAGATCACCTCCTCAGGTGTAGCAAACTTGGGAAACCGAAAAGTGAAATTGAACCAGCACCTACCGACCTGCGGGGCGGGGGTGAGGGAATAGGAAGAGGAGGAGTCTTGCGCATCCTAGCGCCCCGCTGGTGGAGGGACCGGGTGGAACGGAAGAGTAGGCTGTGGAGGCGGAGGTGGGAGAGACCAAGCGGCATGGGGCCCCAAGGGTTCCCTGTTCGGTGAGGCCTTCACGGGCT
Organism: Madoqua kirkii; assembly: GCA_006408675.1. Classification (NCBI taxonomy): domain Eukaryota; kingdom Metazoa; phylum Chordata; class Mammalia; order Artiodactyla; family Bovidae; genus Madoqua; species Madoqua kirkii. Next base: position 38,001 of record SJYC01070373.1, read on the forward strand.
TGGACTGGGCTTTCTGAACATCTCTCGCCGGTTGCAGGAAGTTGGTCGTATGAAGATTGAGCTCTTTGCAGACGTTGTGCCTAAGACGGCGGAGAATTTTAGGTAAGAAGATGGTATTTGCTGGATAAACCAAACGAGAAGCTGGGCCTGTCTGTGGAATCTTCTGCCTACCTCTATCCGTTCATTCACCGTCCTTGAGATCTGACTTCTCTGGGTATCGCTCTGAATAGTCTTGACCGTCCCCTTTTCAGTTTATGTTAATCTGTATGCCTGGACGTCTGGCCAGCCGGTTGGTGGGCTAGCTAGCGCCGACGTCTTCCCTTCCCGCTGAGGTTAGGGGCGCTCAGAGTTGTGATGCCATGGCGACTGAATCGTTTACTCTTTTCCTTTTCAGGCAGTTCTGCACAGGAGAATTCAGGTCAGTCTCTGACGTGGTTGACTTCTCTGCTTGCTCCTGAGGGCTGTCCTGAGGCTGCAGTGAGGGTATTGGGGAATCACCCGCAGGCCTTGCATGATTGCTAGTGACAGTAATAGAAGGTATTACTATGGGTCTGTCCTCAGTTCATTTGCCTTCTTCGTCTCTCTTCTCCCGGTCGTTAGAAGAGTGTCTCTGGCTCGACTGTATGGTAAACTTGAAAGGCCTATGTTTACCTGTTTACCATTTCAAGTCTCTTTCTTTTTGCTTATAGAAAAGATGGGGTTAGGATAGGATACAAGGGGAGCACCTTCCACAGGTAAGGCCTTTGGCAAGCTATCCTGGGGGACTTTTAAAATTACTATTAGTATGGTTTAGAATTACTTCCTTGGGGGATTAGTCTCTTCAGAGGAAAACAAAACCATAGCATAATTCTTAGTTCTTGAGAAGGGATGTTTTTGTGAACTCAGCCATTGATTTGAGGACTTAAGTGATAAACATTATATTTTGAAATTAATGTTATTCCAAACCACAGAATCTTCTCCCAGGATCCTTTGTTCTCTGTTTCAGGGTCATAAAAGATTTCATGATTCAGGGTGGAGATTTTGTTAATGTAAGTATTGTTCCTTTCCTATTAAGGACCTATAAGTTTTGTTTTTGTTGTTGTTGTTATTGAAGCTGTCCCTTGGGGACCTGAGAACAATAGCCAGGTTTGCTGGGGGAGGAGGTAGGAATGGGAATATCCTGTGATGGCTGCTACCCACTGCATCACTAGATGATATATTAGCACTTTGATTGAGTCACTGAC
>SJYC01070374.1:0-23145 GCA_006408675.1 Madoqua kirkii
CCCGTGGTATTCTTTGATGTCAGCATTGGCGGCCAGGTAAGGTCTTGGCAGCCAGCCAGCCCGATGCCAAAGGGAACGTGCGCGCGGTCTGGCAGGCAGATCACCTCCTCAGGTGTAGCAAACTTGGGAAACCGAAAAGTGAAATTGAACCAGCACCTACCGACCTGCGGGGCGGGGGTGAGGGAATAGGAAGAGGAGGAGTCTTGCGCATCCTAGCGCCCCGCTGGTGGAGGGACCGGGTGGAACGGAAGAGTAGGCTGTGGAGGCGGAGGTGGGAGAGACCAAGCGGCATGGGGCCCCAAGGGTTCCCTGTTCGGTGAGGCCTTCACGGGCTTGGACTGGACTTTCTGAACATCTCTCGCCGGTTGCAGGAAGTTGGTCGTATGAAGATTGAGCTCTTTGCAGACGTTGTGCCTAAGACGGCGGAGAATTTTAGGTAAGAAGATGGTATTTGCTGGATAAACCAAACGAGAAGCTGGGCCTGTCTGTGGAATCTTCTGCCTACCTCTATCCGTTCATTCACCGTCCTTGAGATCTGACTTCTCTGGGTATCGCTCTGAATAGTCTTGACCGTCCCCTTTTCAGTTTATGTTAATCTGTATGCCTGGACGTCTGGCCAGCCGGTTGGTGGGCTAGCTAGCGCCGACGTCTTCCCTTCCCGCTGAGGTTAGGGGCGCTCAGAGTTGTGATGCCATGGCGACTGAATCGTTTACTCTTTTCCTTTTCAGGCAGTTCTGCACAGGAGAATTCAGGTCAGTCTCTGACGTGGTTGACTTCTCTGCTTGCTCCTGAGGGCTGTCCTGAGGCTGCAGTGAGGGTATTGGGGAATCACCCGCAGGCCTTGCATGATTGCTAGTGACAGTAATAGAAGGTATTACTATGGGTCTGTCCTCAGTTCATTTGCCTTCTTCGTCTCTCTTCTCCCGATCGTTAGAAGAGTGTCTCTGGCTCGACTGTATGGTAACTTGAAAGGCCTATGTTTACCTGTTTACCATTTCAAGTCTCTTTCTTTTTGCTTATAGAAAAGATGGGGTTCCGATAGGATACAAGGGAAGCACCTTCCACAGGTAAGGCCTTTGGCAAGCTATCCTGGGGGACTTTTAAAATTACTATTAGTATGGTTTAGAATTACTTCCTTGGGGGATTAGTCTCTTCAGAGGAAAACAAAACCATAGCATAATTCTTAGTTCTTGAGAAGGGATGTTTTTGTGAACTCAGCCATTGATTTGAGGACTTAAGTGATAAACATTATATTTTGAAATTAATGTTATTCCAAACCACAGAATCTTCTCCCAGGATCCTTTGTTCTCTGTTTCAGGGTCATAAAAGATTTCATGATTCAGGGTGGAGATTTTGTTAATGTAAGTATTGTTCCTTTCCTATTAAGGACCTATAAGTTTTGTTTTTGTTGTTGTTGTTATTGAAGCTGTCCCTTGGGGACCTGAGAACAATAGCCAGGTTTGCTGGGGGAGGAGGTAGGAATGGGAATATCCTGTGATGGCTGCTACCCACTGCATCACTAGATGATATATTAGCACTTTGATTGAGTCACTGACTTCCAAATCTCAGTCTTTTAGGGCTGGGAACTGACTTTCCCAGCATACCTATAAGTGATCCATGACAGACCCAAATTAACTGGTCACATGGAATTTAGCTGGACATCAGTTACAGTTATTTTTTCTAAATGGAGGCAAGTCCCTTTCCAGTGAGTTGAACGCTTATGCCTTGATTTCCCATTCACTTCTGGTATCCCAATGCCTGGAAAGGTGAGTTGTTATTTTTTTAATCAAGTTCATTAGTGGGCAAGGAATCAGAGAGTTCTGGAAGGGTATTTTCCCTATTCACTAGGAGAACCCATTGAATTAATCCTTCATTGCTAAGCATGATTTTCTTGCCATGAGACTGTATGCATCCCCATTTCAAGTCTCCTTCGCTTCCCCCAACCTTGCAGGGTTCTGAATAAACCACATTTATGCTTTCTCAAACCTACAGTTGTCCATACCCACCCATTTCTGTGTGTGATCTTTCTTACTAATATCATTTGGTTAATCATGTTGCTGTTTTCTTGGACCTGGGAGACATTCTTTATCCTTTACATGTATATTTAGTTTGACTCAGGAGTTTTTTTAAGATTTCTATCTTTCCTACCCAGATAAGTTTACAAAGTGGCAGATTTGGGGCTGAATCAGGAACAGATATGCTTTGTATCATCTGCATGATGTTGTAAAACTGGGAAATTTTCCGGAAAGTTCTGGAGTTTTGTTTTCTCTGTTACAACTGAAAAGTAGGGGTGCACTTGGCCTGTGTTTCTCATGCAGCAACATTTGGTTGAGTCAAGTAACAGCTCCCTTTAGACGGGTATGTCCTTATTATTTCTCCACAGTTCCCACCACTGGCTTCCCTTCTTTATGTCACCTACTCCTATAGGCATTTAAGTTTGCGACTCCTGGCCTCGACTGATTAGAGTAGGGCTTGGGGTGACCATATCCTTTTTTATTGTCAGGTAAGAACGGCTAAGATGCTATTCTCTGCGTTCTTTCTTTTCTTCCCAAAGGCTTTTATACTGCTATATTGTCTTAGCAGGGATAGGACCAACTTCTTATGGGTCATTGCCAGGCACATGTGATCACTTGGTAATTGCTCTAGAGTTAGCAGTTAGTCACCCAGAAGGCTGTCAGAGAGAAGAAATTACTCAGAGCCACCCTTAGGGCAGAAAAAATAGAATGAGCAAGAGGTAGAGCAGAATTTGAGACCTTCTAAAGTTGGACTAAGAATATTTGCTTGTTTGTTTTAATAATGTGTTTTAAAAATTTAAAAAATACTGTGTTTTTTCTGGTTGCAAAACAGAAGTACAACAATGAAAATAAATCGTCTCAAGGAATATACTGTTGGCACTTTACTTTACAGTTGCCCATCTTATTGTTGTGAACATTTGTATGTCAAATAGAACTTTTCAGTTCAGTTGCTCAGTCGTGTCCGACTCTTTGCGACCCCATGAATCGCAGCATGCCCGGCCTCCCTGTCCATCACCATCTCTCGGAGTTCACTCAGACTCACATCCAACTTTTAACAGACTTAAACTTTTAAAAATTTATGCTCAGTCATTGTGTTTTCCCTTGTCACTATCTTCTTCTGAAACATTCTTGGTAATAACTCCTTACTGTTCCCTTAGGAAAAGACGGTGAATTTATTTGATCAGTCCACTGTTGTGGAAGGTTTAAGTTGCTTTCTGTTTTTTGTCCTGCAAATCAATTTGGTCATTTTCCCTACTCTGGCTTCTGGAGTACAGTAGATAGTGTGAATATAGAAAATGATGTATTAACTGATCTTTTCTCTAGGTTTTTTTTTTTTTTTTAATTGAAAAGGAACATGTTTTCTCTTCCTTCTATATGTATGTGTGTATTTATGTATAGTTAAAGAAATTCCATGGACAGAGGAGCCTGGCAGGCTACATTCATAGGGTCACAAGAGTCAGACATGACTTAGGGACGAAACAACAATAACGACAAAGATACAGTAGCTCACATTTACACAGAGCTATGTGGATTGCAGAAAGTTTTTCTCATAGACACTATTATTGCATATTTTGGGCACTGTTGTAAGGAGTAGGTGATTTCATTGTCACTTGATAGTTAAGGAAACTGAGGCTCAGAGATAGGAAGTGACTTCCCCAGCTCATAAAAGATAGATCTGGAACTCAAAGCCCATCTTTCCACCATACAGAACTTGGTTATACGAATAACTTTTATTCAAACAGTTTGAGAATTTTTTCCCTTCCCTGGCTTACATTAATCCCCTTTAGTGGTCTTTGCTCCAGTAAGGGCCCCTTGATTCTGCACTCAGTCAGTGTTTTCACATCCCATCATGTACCCAATATTCTTTTTGTTTACTAACTGGCTGGGAGAGATTGGTCTTTGGTAGCCTCTCAATATTAATTTTAAACCCCTGGGGTTCTGTTTAAGGTACTACAGCAAAGCCTTGGTTAGGTTGCTTTATTATCCTGACTTAAGTTCACTCACCTAAAAAATGGGGAGGATGATAATGCGTGTTCCATGGAGTTGTTGGAAGAGCAGAGGGATAACACAAATAGAGCTAGTTTAAACAGAAATCGGGAATTTATGACAAGGTGTTTTGTGGAAGCCAAAGGAAGACATAGGTCTAGGAACTGGAGAGTCAGAGAACCAAGCAGTCCTTTCTTTCTGTTTCTCAAGCTTTCTACACGTGTATTGCAGTGTCTTTTTCTTCTCCAGCCCACCTTGCCGAAGATAGTCACCTGCAACTTCCAGGTTACACAGTACAAACTCAGTCTCCAGAGAGCAGATAGTCTATTTCCTGCTTCCCATAGAAGGAACTCTGATTGGCCCTACATTCTCCCCTCAAATTCCCCTCACCTTGACTTTAGTCAGAAGGATGGTATCTTGTCGTACAGATGAGACTTCAAGAGCCCACCCACCTGCATAGTTGAGAGGAGAGGGGAAGTAGTCAGTTAAATGGATTCTCATATACGACTGCAGGCAAGGGAGTCTTTGGAAAGGGCATTGATTACATATGTAATCACTGTTTCCTATCCTCTGCTTTGCTTGTGTCTTAACCCACCTTTCTAGAGGCCCAGCTGTGTGACCTGTTATTTTTTTTTTTCTCAGTGAGGTGCCCTAGCCAAGTTGTGGGCTGCATGTGCCTTGGATGGGGCTTGTTTTAATAACAGGAGAGGGTTAAGGAGATGTGGCTCCCAAAGTGGGCTGCAGGAGTAAGAAGACTTTAAAGTAGCGAGGCTTTGGGTGCACCAGCTGCTTCCTGTGAGCTCTGAGAGCCAACACTCGCAAGTCACTAACACTTCCCTTCTCTCTGCTCAGGGAGATGGTACTGGAGTTGCCAGTATCTACCGGGGGCCATTCGCAGATGAAAATTTTAAGCTTCGACACTCAGCTCCAGGCCTTCTTTCCATGGTAAGTGAGGACCAGTCAGTGTTTGGGGCTAGGTTTACAGCCAGCTGAATTCTGGGCCCCTCTGAGGCCCAGCACAGTCTCTTGGGATAGAAAGAAATGCTTTCCTTCCCTTGCTTGATCCAGGATTCAGCTCTGCCCTGCCTGCCTCTTTCCTCAGTCTGGTTTGATTTTGGGGGCTGGACCACTAGCCAACCAGGGAACCAAACTCGAACTCTGCTGCGTGTTTTCTTACTTTGTGTGAGCCAGGACATGTGGCCGGGCACCCAGCCCTGCTGCTTAGAATGCAGCCAGCTGTGCTGGCAAGACCCAGTGTTCACACACCCCTGCCTCTCCCTCACCCCACCTGCTGGCCGGCCACCCTGTTCAAGGCTCGCACCACTCCTGCCCACTCCCAGGACCCTGTCTGCCCATTTACAACCCTACTCAAACATCTTGCTCCTCTCTCCGCCCCTGCCCACCTGCTTTAGCCCCCCGGCTACACACCCCTGCGTGTTCCCCCTTCACCCTCCGCACTTACCCCTCACTCCTCAGCTGCCCTTACGCCTCTCACCTGCTTCCTTCTCACTGTCCAGCCCCTCCCTCCCTCTTGCCATCACCTGTTTCCCTCTGTCAGTCCCCACCTCTCACTCCGCCAGCCCCACTGCTTACAAGCGCGTTCTCTGTCTCGTCCACTCAGGCATCCGCCAAGTAAAGATTGTTGACGTCCACTGTTTAGGCCTCGTGGTAAGGCCTGAGGATACAGGTCTGATCCCTGCCCTCCAAGGGGGAAGCACATATGCTGGGTGATGAGTCCAGTGTATAATCCCTGCCCTCAGGGCACTAAAGGGAGGTCACCTCAGTGTATGTAAGAGCACTCTGAGGACCCCAAGGAATGAGAGTAGTTGCTGCAAAGATCCAGAGAAGTTCTCTACCAGATAAACCAGCCTAGGCAGAAGACGTGTGACCCTGAAATAGCAGGGTGGCATGGGCAAGGGCCAGAAAGTGAGGAAGGTGATGAGAACATAGGTCGTGGATGGGGGAGGGAATGATCTAGTAGAGACCAGTGGAGAGGCAGGTGGGCCTAGCTCTTCCCACCGCTGCTGCTGCTGCTGCTGCGTCACTTCAGTTGTGTCTGACTCTGTAAGACCCCAGAGACGGCAGCCCACCAGGCTCCCCCATCCCTGGGATTCTCCAGGCAAGAACACTTTAGTGGGTTGTCATTTCCTTCTCCAGTGCATGAAAGTGAAAAGTGAAAGTAAAGTCGCTCAGTTGAGTCTGATTCCTAGCGACCCCATGGACTGCAGCCCACCAGGCTCCTCCGTCCGTGGGATTCTCCAGGCGAGAATACTGGAGTGGGATGCCATTGCCTTCTTTGGGGTCTAGCTCCTAAAAGGCTCTAAATGCCAGAATAAGGATGAGGTTATGTGGACTTGATTTCATGGAATGTGGAAAGCCATACAGTTTTTAGAGCAGGACTGGTCAACTTTGTGTTTTAAAACAAAGATCCTGGCTGCGGTGTTTGAGTGGCAGATAGGAATGAAGAGGCTGGGGCAGAGAAGCCAGTTAGGAGGCTGCCGTGACACTCGGGTGAGCCTGGCGTGACAGACAGCGACAGCGTACAAACCTCCTTTTAGAAGAGTCAGGCTGGGCAAGCACGGTACTGTGCCGAAGGGGCTTAGGTGGGCTTGGGTCATCGTCATCAGGATTGGAACCCCTCTAGGTGTGTGCCGCTCTGTTAGCATCTGGGGAGGGGTCAGAAAAAGGTGGAAGGCAACTGTTTTCTGCTGCCTTCAGGCTGACACTGGTTAAGCCGTGTTGTCACCCATCCTGTAGCACAGTTGTTTTAATTGTAGCACAACTGCTTCCATTCTCCACTAAATCATGATGAGTTCCTCAAGAGCAGGCACTGAGTCGCATTGATCTCCTAGCCCAACTACCTGATACCAAAAGGTGCTGAGCAGATACTGATGAATGACTGAAAGATAATCAGAATAAAGGCTAATGTTGAGCATATTCTCAGCAACAACTTTGTTTGCATTAATTCATTTTAATCCTCAGCATCCCTTTGAGATCATGCGGATGAGGAAACAGAGGCATAGAGAGGTTATGCAGCTAAACTAGATCACAGGCAGTAGTGGGGCTGGGATTCAAGATAGATCGTCTGGCTCCAGAGCTTGTTCTCTGAACCAGTAAGCTATTCTGCCGGAAGACTGGCTAAATGACTGACGAAAAACACATGACTGTTTTCCTACCTGCCTACTAATAAGCATTTATACATTGAGCAGCAAGGTAGATAGATAGGAAAAGCAAGAGGGAGAGAGAGAGGGTGGGAGGAAGAGAAGAAGGAAGAAGTGGGGCCACTGAGGAGTCTGCCCTCATTCCAGAGTTAGGTCTGTTCTCACTGGCTCAGGCAGTCCGTGCTAATGTGAGATGTTCCTGCATACATGAACAAAAACCAAAAATAGTCTCATCTCACATGGGAATTTGTAAAATATAAAGTGGAATCCCTTCTAGACAAAGTCTTTATTGTATTTCATACACATTTTCATTCCTTCAGTGTTAAACACAGACTCAACTAATTTAAATCCATTAAACATCCAGTGAAGGCTAGTGACCTATCTGATGATTTCCAGTGGTGTTTCCATAGTATTGCTTTTATGAGACCTGTGCTTTTAATAGCACTAGTGCTTTCAGTTTTCCATTTTCTACTCGGCTTTTTCCAAAACAAGGGAAGCATGCAGTGAAATATCCACATAGTCACACAGACATCTGGTAAGCTTGTGCTGCTGAAACATGACATGGGTTTGCTGATTGCTTTGTGTTGTCATTATATAATGCACTGTGAAGTGTAATGATACAAAGACAATTTCAGGAGAGGGAAAGGGAAGGGATATGGCTGGAGAATTTCAGATCCTCAATTTTAAAAACTAATTTTTCCTATGACATTCAGCAATAAAGGATTTGGGGTGTAGTGTGAAAAGCACGTCATTAAGTAAACGGAGTCTTTCTCCTAGCACAGCACTAGCATGGCAACTTCTTGCACCTTAAATGTTTTTATTACCATTATTTCGGGACAGTACAGAGCCATTCAGACAAAACAGTTTACGGCACAAGTGACAGGCTTTTTGTGAGCTGGTCGCTAATTCGTTACGTGTGATCCAGTTATCACCAGTACTGGCCTAAATACAGCAAATCAGATTCCATAAACAATTTTTGCCATTATGAAAATTCACACTGTAGGAGACATGCATCGTTACTTAAGGGTCTAGCTCTTTGAGGGCAGAAATTGTGTATTCTGTTCCTCTCTGTGTCCTTGGGGCCTAGGTCAGACCCTGGCTCACAGTCGATGCTCAGTCAGATTTGCGGGAAGAGTACAGAGGAGTCAGGGCTATAGTCTCTTTTAGGGAGTTTGGCCCTTCAGCTAACGTGGCCAGGAAAACTCACAGTGTGTCTGTTTGGTTTCCATCAGGCAAACAGCGGTCCCAGCACAAATGGCTGCCAGTTTTTCATCACCTGCTCTAAGTGTGATTGGCTAGATGGGAAGCACGTGGTGTTTGGTGAGTCCTGTTCCTGTCCTTGTCCAGGTCCCCTCACCCAGCATGGAGCTTCTAAAGGAACTGGGCCCCCAACTCTTGTGTTCAATGGGTGTAACTGCCCTGAGTAGTAGTCAAGAAGGTGGAAACTGTGGTGGGTGGGGAGGATATGTGGTTAGAGGGGATGGCAAAAGGGCCGTATGATGTAGTGAGTAGCCACCTGGGCAGTGTGTCTGTGTAGGTGTAGGTGTGTCTGTGGGGCATGGCAGCATGAAGAAATACCACGCAGGCAGCTTTGCAGTTGTGGGGCTTTGCAATTGTCCAACCTAAGTATGAGCCCTAACTCTGCTCCTTACTACCTGTGACCTTGGGAAACATTGCATTTCCACTGAATATTAATTTTGTAATGTTAGTCTGAGGTTCAAATAAGATAATGGCTGAGAATGTGCCTTGGGGGGCTGACAGATACTCTGCAAATGAGAGTAGTCAAGTCCAGCTCATAACTCTTCCCACAGGAAAAATCATTGATGGACTTTTGGTGATGAGAAAGATTGAGGTGAGTCCTGTGGTGCTGATTTCCTCTGACTCAGCCATCCTGGCCTTGTACTGCCTGACTAGTATTGAGGAGCGGGAGAACTTGTTCAGCCAGGCTTCACAGGGAGGAGAGATCGTGTGCCTCCCAAGGGTTCTGGGCCCTAAGTTAGCCTCTCTTGTGCGAACTGAGCTTTGGCCTCTGCTGATGGTTTCACCTACTTGACGCAATCCTCCTCAGCATTGTATTCAAGGTTCTTCATGACTGAGTCCCTGCCTCCCTCTCCAAAACCTCTTTTTCCCCTTCTGCCGCTGCCACTTCCACGTTCTAGTCACACCAGGCTACTAGCTCGCCCTTAAATATGCATACACATCCTGCCTCTTACTCCTTCCTGCCCTGAGTCTTTGCTCATGCTGTGTCCTCTGCTCTCTTATACCTTATACATTTTTATATTCATGAGTTTGATGAGTGGGTTTTTTTTTTTTTTCGAGATTATACATTTTCTCTTTGATCTGTATTATATTCTTGCCAGATCAGCCTGTGAGCTGTCAGTCCTTAGCACAGGGGCTGGCAGGCATCGGTGAGTGTGTGTTGAGGGGTGTCAGAGTGGAGGAATCACCACTGTGCTTTCTCTCCTAGAATGTTCCCACAGGCCCCAACAATAAACCCAAGCTGCCTGTGGTGATCTCACAGTGTGGGGAGATGTAGTCCAGAGGGAGACTGAATCAGGTAAGTGTGTCTTTCCTGATCAAGAGTCAGGATCCCAGAGAGGGCAGCACGGTCTGGTGGAAAGAACTTGAGACCTGAAGATGCAGGATTGAGCACATTTTCTCTCTGTGTGACCCCAGAGAAGTCGATTCCCTTCCCTGAGCCTGTTTTTCTCATCTGTCCAGTGGTGATAATGCCTGTCTCTCGGGGTCACTGTAAGGATCAAAAGAGAAGGGTTGAGTGGGACACTTCATTTTTCTAACACTTTATAGTTTACAAACTATCAACCTGAAAACCATCAGGCACTTTCTGACAGCACTGTTAGACACTCGTTTCATTCAGTAGTCCCACTTAGAAAGAGCCGGCTGCAGTCCTGGGTGGTGGGGAGCAGCCTGGGCAGCCAGAAGACTCTCTTGTGAAGCTTCTCATCAGAACTGATGCTCCCGTCCCAGGCCCTGACTTTGTGTTTGCCAGACTCAGAGGTGAATGTGACACATTTCTCAGCCCACAAAGACTCATTTCCTACCCAGGCTTGCTACTCACCACCCACTCTGTGCTAGACATTGGACATGGAGAGTGGGAGAAAAAATTGAACGATGCCTCCACCTTTTAGGAGCTTATGGGGAATAAAAACACATTCTCAGAAGTGGCCACTAGTAGTATGAGTGGTGTTGTTAAGTGTTAGTATGAGTTCAAGAAAGAAATTGAGCACTTCCGGCTAGGTGAAGGATGGCAGTGCTTTGCCTTTCTTTCCTTTCTTTTTTTTTTCTTTAAATTTTCAAACCTGCAGGATAATTGGAAGAATAATAGTACATGGAAACCTATATACTTTTCGCCTAAATTTGCCAATATTGAACATTCTTGTTGTAGCATTTTGCTTTGGCTTTTGTCTCTTCGTCTTCTCCCCTCGCCTCCCCTTCCCATTCCCGCTGTTCTTCTCCTACTCCTCCTCTTTCCTTTCTTTCCCTTACTTCATTTCTTTCCCATTTGGAAGTTGGAGGACTTCTTGACACCTTACCCCTAAATACTTTAGCAAGTGACTCCTAAAAATAAGAACATCATGCATAACCACAATCGTATTGTCTGATATACAAGTTCAAACTTTCCCAGTTATCCACCAAGTAACTTTTCTAGCTCTTAAAAAAAAGAAATCCAATCACGATTCATACATTTCATTTGGTTATTTATTTTTAGTTAGGAAAGCAACATAATTCACCTGAAAATTTTCACACAGAACAGCTAAAGCCCCCTGTCTCCTTGACAGTTCATTTGGGCCAACCCAATATTTGTTCATCATTTGTTCATCATTTTATTTCCACTTGAGATTTATCTGGAAGACTTCCTATACCATTCATGTAAAACTATGTAGTACTTAAAACTGATATGCTATATATTTGTAGCATATATCTGAATAATTATAGATTTTATAATTAAACAATTTGACTTGAATCAAGTTTACATTTCTGTGTCTTAGTTCTTATTTTTTATGTTGCCATTTTGTCCTGAATATATGTTAAAAAAACTGGCAGTGGGTTGCTTAACTTTGGTGCTATCCTTTGTTAAAGAGAAGTTCTTAATTTTGATATCAGACTTTTTAATCTTTTCCCTTGTGTTATGTTTTAATCTTGTTTAAGAAGGTCCTTACTACCTCAGTTTAATGCCTAATGTTTATGTAGTTTTTCTTATAAAAGTACCTGCAATTTATTTTTCTGGATTCTGCCTTTTTTTTCAAATGGAGATCTAGTCAAATACCAGAGCATCTTAACGACTGTGCATACCTCATCTGTGACTTACTTTGTGTTCACAACATCTGGCACTTAAAGGCATTCAGTTAAAATTTATTACATGAGTTAATAGAGGGGAGAATGTCAGGCATTTTAGGCATGGATCTGGTGTGAGCAAATGCCAGGGCAGGAATGCACAAGTGTGTGCTGAAAGCTCACATGGACCCTGGTCCAGCCAAATGCTCCCTTCTCAGGCCCAGTTGACATGCTGAACTGTCTTTTCTGCTGGTACTGGGGGCCCCAGGCTCAACCTGCTCAACCTGCTATCCCCACGCCCTCACTGTGGTTCATTCCCCCTCCCCCTCTTTTCTGGGCCAAACTAAAGTTGAACTCAGTGGTCCTTTTCCTTCTAAAGACTGACCACCACTGGAGGACAGAAGATCATTAAAAACAGTAAAGTTTAGAAATCCTTTTATGTTTGCAGCCTTTTCTCTACATTTTTCTGAGTCCCTTAAAAAAGTTACTGGAAATCCATGTTAGGAGTTTGTCTTCCTGAAGGTGGCAATCATCAACCCTCCTCTCCTCACCTGCAATGAGCGAACATCATGTAAACCTTTGCCTCTCTGAAAGCCCTTCTTTTCCACCTACAGCCCCAAGCAGAACAAACCCCAGGGGTGCCCTGTGACCCTCCAGAGGTCCTCTACGCCCATACTGTCCAGGAGGCATTCCTTTCTGTGATGGTGGGAATGTTTTGCACCTGTGCTGTCCATTATGGTAGCTTCCAGCTACATGTGACCATCGAGCACTGGAAATGTGGCTGCTGTGGCTGAGGGACTCAAGTTTTATTTTTATTTAACTTTACTTAAATTTAAAGAGCCACATGTGATACTTTCAACTTAGTCTTCTAACCTTGACTTGCTCAAAATTACATCTTTCTTAGCTTATATTCAGAGACAATAGAGTAAAAGCAATTCTGTCACTTAGTGAATATTTCTGGTGCTCAAATTCTGAGCTAAGAACCTTACTTCACTTATCTAACTTTACTAAGTTGAAAACTCGTAGTTTTTAAGGTGTAGGGAACTAAGTGGTAGTCTGACCTTAAGGCATTCCACAGACGGGGTCCTCAGTTTGGGTTTCTGAGTAATGGATTTGGGAGAAAGTCAGGAAAAGAGGTGAGTAATTCCCCCAGGAGTATGGTATCCTTCCATCATGTTTCTCCCCAGCTGTAAAGGTACAAAGATTTCTTAATTTCTAAAGGAGTATTTCAGATCCCTCAGGTAGTGTCTGGGCGGAATAATGTTTCACAGCCAGTGTAGATGATGTTTTTAAGTCCTCCTGGGCAGTATTTCTCAAGCTTTAGTGCACATATGAGTCACCGGGAGGTCTTGTTATGGTGCTAGTTCTGACTCAGTCAGTCTGGATGGGACCTGAGGTTTTGCATTTCTGACCAGCTCCCAGTTGATGCTGACCCTGACCTGGAGTAGCAAGACCACAGGGAACTAACAGCCTGTCTTTTAATTGAGAACTCACCATGTTCCAATCAGAAAAGACACAAAAGGAGATAATCTTTTGATGGTATCAGTCCAGCAGGAATCTACTGCATTCAAATCAAGAATTCACTTACCAGGCGTTTGAGGCCTTGTGCCTAGGCACTGGAAATAGAGGAATGTAGGAAGGAGACAAGACAGGTGAAGTCACTCAATCAGCTGTACCTCCTATGAAGTCCTTCCTTTCACAACTTCTTTTGTGCCTTATCTTAGATCCTGACCTTGGTTGTAGTGAAAATAAAGTTTTCTATTAGTATACAACTCTAGATGCAGAAACCTAGGTTTTATCTCAGTGGGTCCTTTGAAAGCTTTTTATTATGAATTTGTTTGAAAGTGAAATTTGTTCAGTCATGTCTGGCTCTTTGCGACCCCATGGACTAAACAGTCCTTGGAATTCTCCAGGCCAGAATACTGGAGTGGTTAGCCTTTCCCTTCTCTAGAGGATCTTCCCAACCCAGGGATCAAACCCAGGTCTCCAGCATTGTGGGCGGATTCTTTACCAGCTGAGCCACAAGAGAAGCCCAAGAATACTGGAGTGGGTAGCCTGTCCCTTCTCCGGCGGATCTTCCCGACCCAGGAATAGAACTGGGGTCTCCTGCATTGCAGGTGGATTCATTACCAACTGAGCTATCAGGGAAGCCTGAGTCTTATCTTAGGGGAATTTGGGGAGCAATGAATTTAAAGAAAGATCTCTACTGCTTGACAGCACCAGATCTGGGATCACAGGCTGTCAGAGCGCACAGCCACTCTTTTCCAAGAGACTCTCAGGCTTTCAAAACAGAGGTTCCACCACCCCCACACCTCTGCCATGTGGCTGTGAGTAGCCAAGAACCCAGTGCACTGGACAGCAGGAAAATCCTGTTTTGAAAGCCGGAGAGTCTCTTGGAAAAGAGTGGCTGTGCGCTCTGACAGCCCTGCTAGTCTCTCTGTGAACCCAGATCTGGTGCTGTCAAGCAGTAGAGATCTGTCTTTAAATCCATTCTTTCCCAAATTCCCCTGAAGATAAGAATCACACAGAAGCATTTGTTAAGACTACCAATTCCCAGTCGCCCTCCCCTACCCCTCAAGAGTTTGAGTGAATTCGAGGTAGGATACAGGATGCTATGTTTGTTACAAGCATCTCAGAGGCTTCTTACCAGAGAAATGTGAGTAACCTTGCTTTAGGTGGTGCTGGATGAATGTTTCTTAGTATTTGTCTCTTAGGGGAAAATATAATTAGCATAGCACATAATTTTACAGCTATCAGAGCTTACAGTGAGGTGTTATTCAAGTTCAGACAGTCAGTAGGTTAAAAATTAATTGCACCTATGGATGGTGGCTATACTAAGAGATGTGAAGCTGCTGTTGTAATGACTGAGTTTAAGTCCTAGGTAGTATTTCGGGACGAGGCAATGGCACCCCACTCCAGTACTCTTGCCTGGAAAATCCTATGGACAGAGGAGCCTGGTAGGCTGCAGTCCATGGGATCACTAAGTCAGACATGACAGTGACTTCACTTTCACTTTTCACTTCCATGCATTGGAGAAGGAAATGGCAACCCACTCCAGTGTTCTTGCCTGGAGAATCCCAGGGACGGGGGAGCCTGGTGGGCTGCTGTCTATGGGGTCACACAGAGTCGGACACGACTGAAGCGAATTAGCAGCAGCAGCAGGCAGTATTTCTCAAACTTTAGTGCACATCCCAACCTGGGATTTCCTGTAGATGTGATATATTCCTGTAGAGGAAGATGCTGAAAGACACCTTGGTTAGACACCTTGGCTAACCCTTCATTCATTTCACAACTAAGAACTAATTAATTAACATAGGCTCCATGCTACAGATGAGGCTACAAACTTGGAAAGCCCAGTTTTTGCCTTCAAGGAACTCAGTCTCTTCGGGAAACTGAAAATTATAGTACAATAAAGCACCGGACTGGAGATTTTAAGATGAAGGAAAATGAATGCTTGTGTCTGCCTGGAGTGTTTAGGAAGACTGCAGGAGAGATGTTTTAGCTGAGTACAAGAATGGAGCTTGTCAGGTAGCTAAAATGGGAGAGCATTCCAGGCACAGGGAATAGCATGAGCAAAGGTACAAACCGCAGGAAATGGCAGGAAGTGTTAGGGAGACTGCAAGTAATCCAATACAGCCAAAGCAAGGTGTGAAAAGCAAATAGAGGCGAGACTAGAGGCGGCCAGGACGATGTGAGATCCAGCGCAGGCTGATGTATTCATACGTTAACCCCATGGTGGGGATGAGCTTTAGGCAGCATGTACAACTCCCCCCAGCCCTCTCCCACCACAGGGTCAGAGTCCACCATGCTTCTGAGCTTCCAAATGGGGTCCTGGTTGTCCAAAAAGAACCAGGCCAGCAGGAGCCACTCAAGGTTTTTGAGCAGAACACCCTTACTGACTTTATTCAGAAGTGTGGAGGACAGGCTGGTGGCCAGTGAGATGCCCCTGCAGCAGTCTGGCCAGAGCATAGATTCCACGGAAATACGGGTCTAGGGAGCAGGGTAGCAGATATCAGCATACCTGCTGGGTGTGTAACACTGTTCCCTGCCTTGAAAGTCAGAAACCCTGCCAGCTATAAAGGGCAGGGAGGAGAGAATGGCTCTATTCCAGTCCCTCCAGTACAAAGGCAAAGCTCCCTGACCTGAAACCCGGTATACAGAGTGATACATCATGTCCATGGAATACTATATAGCCTTGAAAGAAGTAGATCTGTATGTGTTGGCAGATTTCTAAGATACATTAAGGGACAAAGTCAAGATATAGTACATTATATAAACATGATGCTATTTAGAATTACTCTTTCAGAAATTACTGTAGAGATGGATTGTTGACTGGTAGTAATGGTTACCTCTGCAGAGTAGAGATAGCTGAAGACTTTCTTTTCAGTTTATGTATATACTTGAATTTTCTACATTGGGCATGTATTTTATAATATAAAATTCAGATACACAGAAATACATACTGTGTATCTGCAGTTTTAACTAATCCTAGTTCCTCCAGTCCTTCCCAGGAGCATGTGACTGATACCAGTTTGTGAATCATTCCCTGGTCCCCTCCTGGGTATACCCACAGTACTTGGTTCACATTTCTATTCCCACATTTAACACAGTGTATCATGGATGTGTTGGTCTGGTTTTCTCTAGACTCAGAATTCCTTGAGGCAGGGACCATGCCTACTCACACAGTGCCTAGTCAGGGATTAGAGCTTAGGTCCCCGAGCACCATTCAACTTGTAAAGTGCTTTCATACATTTTTGTACATGCTCCTTGAGGACCTGGGATTTGACTTCTGTCTGAGCCTGTGCTGTGACGCCAGGACCCCCTGTGCTCTGGAGGAGGAGGCGTGTTAGCCATGTCTGGGGGGAGGGAGCAGTGGTAACTGAGTGTACTCACCCCATTCTTTTAGTACAGCCAACTCCAAGGCCATAAACAGAGGGTGTGGACTTTCGTTTCTGTACAGCCCTGAGCTCAAAACTTTCAAGGAAAAGGATTGCTCTTTGTTCTTGCACTCCAGAGAGCCATCAAGGTCTGGCAGAAAGCACACAGACTTTGGAGCCAAGTAGAACAGGAAGCCCCATCACTGTCAGGCCATTAAACCCCAGGGAACCCTAGTTTTCCCCTTTGCTTAATTATAATATATACTACACAGAACTGTGAGGGATAAATAATAAATGAGGTAGTATATTGGTGGTAAATATTATTAATAGCTTCTTCCTTGGTTCTAACATAATATCCCTCTCCACTCTGCTGTAGGGCACCAAAGGTCTGGCCTGTGGCAAGAATCAGAGCAATTCTGCTCTTTGGGGAAAGGAGGGTTTGGGGTGCAGAGGAGAGCTGCGAGTGTTTTCTCTCGTGGCCTGTCCCCTCTGAGCTGCTTCTCTCTTCCATCCCTCACAGACCTTTCACCTCTGCCACTGCAGGCCTTCCCTTGCTTGATGTGATACTCTTGAGTAAGATAACCTGGATTGGCCCCTGTGTTGGCTTCCCTGCTGGCTGCTGCCCCATTTGATCAAGAAAGAGACCTTGGAAGCATCACTGATTCAAAACCCAAAATTTTGTGTTTAAGTTTTCAACTGTAAATAAAGTTGTTTTTTTTTTCTTTCTTTCTTTATATGTTGTGTTCTTCTTAAATGGTTGTAATGATAGCCCTAACTTCTCATGCCTTACCTCCAGCTAGGAGAACTAGCTTTCCCCAGAGACCAGCATGGACCAGAGGCAGGCTTTTGCTATGCAGAGTTGATGCCTCGGATTTATAAGCGTTGTAGCAGTCCCTTCTTAGGTTAAAGCTAATCGGACAAAGAAGAAAAAAGCTCCAGTGCCTTCTAGCACTATTTCTTTCAAAGATGTTTCCAATAGGTTCCATTTGGTTAGTTCTAGAGCCTGTCGGTGAAAGGTCACTAGCTTGAGATATTTGGGGATGGGAGACTGTTCGGCAGAATCAGTGATGATGAAATGGGAATAATTTAGTTAAAAATTTTGATTTGAATCTGAAGTCATTTTTTAAACAGCTGAGGTCTTAAGACCTTCCCCTTTCAGAACCTTGGTTTCCTCAACCTGTAAAATGGGGATAATATTACTATTTTGTATTGTTGAAAGGGTCAAACAAGAGAATGAATATAAGTTAACTTGTAAACAGTAGCACGTGTTGGAAAATATTTGTTTTGAAAGGAAATAGCCCAACATAAAAAGATCCCATTGAGTATCATGTTCAAGAGATGAGGGGAACTCCCTGGTATTCCTTTCATGAGGCAACGTGTGTGTTATCCCATTCCTACGATCTCTTGGCTCATGGCAGGGATGACTCATAACTACTAGCAGCAGGCTACTGTAGCTAGCAGAGTAGGAGAGCTAAATTCTCAGACACAACAGAACCAGCTTAAAAGTGCCATTTCACTGTACTGGGGGTCAAGGAAGATGATGAGATGATCAAGGGCCTCTGTTGTGTGGATATATGCAACTCTCTGGTTAAGTAAACAGGATTCAGGGGACACAGGAAAGAAGGGGCTGTGGAGTAGAATTATAAAGAGACAGGAGGGAGGATAATCAGCTGGGATCCTGAGTTGACAGCCCCGATGGGACATCGAATTAAATTACACTTGGCACCTATATTCTATGCCAGTGTCTGTCCTGGGCACTGGAGCTATGAAAATGAATTAAGATGTGACCTGTGCTTGTGACAGAGACTAGGCAGTTTGGATTCAGTGTGGTATTAGAATGTGAACCCTTATGAGGGCAGAAAACTTGGTCTTGTCTCTTTTTTTACTGCTGTCTCCATAACTAGAAGAGGTAAGCACCCAGTAACCAGTAAGTGCTCAATAGATTGTCATATGAATGATAGTGGTATGTTTAAGGTGCTATCGAGCAGAGTGGAGAGATTGGGGGTGAGAAGAGGCAACATTTGAGGTAAGTATTGGCAGATTGGTTGGAATCAGCCTGGAGATAATGGTGGGGAGGGCTTTCTAGGAAAAGGGAACTATGTTTTTGGGCCAGAGTCTATGAGAGATGGGGACCCAGTGAAAGTTTTGCAGAGGAGATTCTTGGAATGAACCCACTGGCTTTTCACATCACTTAAAGGTACACACCAGAGCTGTGGTCACTACACTGGGCTCTCAGGGTGACAGGGGGATTACGGTGTGGAGAGCTCCCACCTTGAAACAGGAGATGAATTTTGACATGAACTTTCTCCTCAGTGCTTCAGTACCATCTGCAGTGGTAGAGATGTGGCTATGAGGAAATCTAGTTTCTTATTTCTTAAATTGTTCATCTATCTTCATGTGCATTGAGCATGAAGAGAGAGCTTAGTAATTGGATGAGTAAGTAATGATACGTCTAAGTAACACTTTAAAGACAAATGTTACAGAATTTATTTTTCTGCTTGAGAAGCCATCCCTTCAAAGCAGTTACATAGGGAAGGTTGCTCACTTATTCTCAAACTTGCTGCTACCATTATTCTAAGTGTCTTTGTAACTCCACTTTGCAAAGAAGCTCTCAAGCCTATAGGGCATACTTTTAAATGTCCCCAGTGTTGGCAGAATTGCCTTTGAGGAAACATTTTAACAGCCCAAAGTCACCTGGAGCTGGAACAGATGAATAGCAGCTCTGGGGCCGCAAACCTTTTCTCTTGGATTACTGTTACTGCTGCCTAGATAACCTCTGCTACCAGTACCTTCTCTGATCCATTTTCTACATCACACCATATTTAATACATTAAGATACCACGTGTCAAGGACTATGCTATGTAATGAATGCAGTACCGTGTGTGAGGAGAGGAAGGGTCTCCTAATCTAGTAACACCTCAGGAAAGATGTAGAGGGTGAAGAGGCAAAGGAGAAAGGAAGGACAGAGGGAACAGTATGCAGTAATTCAAAGGAAGCCCTTGTAAAAAGGTCACCTGGAAGGTTGGACAGGATGTGAAAGAAGAGTGGAAGCTAAGTTTAGAGGTCAGGCAAGGTCCTGCCAACCACATTAAGGAATCCAGACAATTCTGTGGGGGTGTAGTCACTGAAAGATTTTAAGAAAGACAGTGTCATGATCAGATGGCGGTTTCAAACACTGGATGTTGGCGTGAGGACTGTTAGAGAAAACGATACTCCGGTGCTCTAAGCCAGAGCTGTCTCTTATACACATCTCCAGTGTCTGTCCTGGGCACTGGAGCTATGAAAATGAATTAAGATGTGACCTGTGCTTGTGACAGACTAGGCAGTTTGGATTCAGTGTGGTATTAGAATGTGAACCCTTATGAGGGCAGAAAACTTGGTCTTGTCTCTTTTTTTACTGCTGTCTCCATAACTAGAAGAGGTAAGCACCCAGTAACCAGTAAGTGCTCAATAGATTGTCATATGAATGATAGTGGTATGTTTAAGGTGCTATCGAGCAGAGTGGAGAGATTGGGGGTGAGAAGAGGCAACATTTGAGGTAAGTATTGGCAGATTGGTTGGAATCAGCCTGGAGATAATGGTGGGGAGGGCTTTCTAGGAAAAGGGAACTATGTTTTTGGGCCAGAGTCTATGAGAGATGGGGACCCAGTGAAAGTTTTGCAGAGGAGATTCTTGGAATGAACCCACTGGCTTTTCACATCACTTAAAGGTACACACCAGAGCTGTGGTCACTACACTGGGCTCTCAGGGTGACAGGGGGATTACGGTGTGGAGAGCTCCCACCTTGAAACAGGAGATGAATTTTGACATGAACTTTCTCCTCAGTGCTTCAGTACCATCTGCAGTGGTAGAGATGTGGCTATGAGGAAATCTAGTTTCTTATAGCCCTTAAGTTTCAGATAAAATGTTCCTAATTTAACCCTGCCTTCCTGCGTAACCCAGCGTCTTCATTCTGGTCCTATATAACTACTTCACTTGCATTTCCCCAAGATTCCGTCTCTTCCCTCTATGCCTTTACGTAGACCTCCATGTGCTTGAAGTCGGCTCTCTACCTTCTTCCCACGGCCACTCCCAAAACGCTTTGTGCATTAGCAGCACTGGGGTGTTTGGTATGTCGCATTTTGAATTTGTGCCTTCATCCCTAGACTGAGTTTAAGAAGGCTGCAACTGGCGAACTTGCCATCCCCAGGAGATAGCAGACGCCTAATAAAGAACGAAGGTGAAGGGCTTCATCTACATCATGTGGCAGCCTCAATTATGGCTGTTGTAAGAAAAACATGCCTAGCTTGCTCAATAAACGTGAGTTGAAATTAAATCTTTTTTGTGGCCAATACAAAAAGACATGAATACTTAACAAGACAGTCCTCCTGTGCTTGGAAGGCAGGTCCCATGGAGTACAACCCCGCCCTCTGCCCTCAATATTTTTAACAGGGGCTTCCTAATAGCTAGCGTGATCCCCCGCGCAGAGTGACTAGTTCGCCGTAAACCGACGCTCTTTGAATGCAGACGTTTAAGTATGTTCCAGAAACTCTCGGCTGTGCCGCGAGTACACGGCCATTGTAGAAAAGACGGCTCTATCTGCAGTAATGGTCTGAGGTCACAGGGACCATATTTGGAGCAGGGCGGGAGGGAGGCCTTCTCCACAGGCAGCTACGGTGTCGTAGGGCCCCGTTCCAAGCCCCCAGGTCAGGCCGGGTAATCCCGGCGCAGGCATCTGGCCGTACCTTTCCTTCGGCCAGGACACAACCCTGGACTTGGAGCCGGCCCACCCCGGCTGCAGCCTCGTGAAAGTCACGTCCCCTCTCGCCCGTCCTCTCGAGTTCTCTATGGTTCTCGTGGTGACTCTACTCTAATTCTAGTTCCGGTCTCTATGGCGGCAGCAGAGGCAGGAACGGTTGTAGGTCGGCCGAATTAGCCGCCTAAAGGCCAATGAGAGTGGAGGAGTGAAAGAGTATAAGCCAATAGAACCTAGGCGTTGTGGTCAGGTGGTGAGATTGACAACACTATTGACCAGTGAACGATGCTTAGGGCGGGTCGTTCGCAGGGCTTATCCCGCCCGTCCCGCCATTCTCGCTAGTTCGATCGGTAGCGGGAGCGGAGAGCGGACCCCAGAGAGCCCTGAGCAGCCCCACCGCCGCCGCCGGCCTAGTTACCATCACACCCCGGGAGGAGCCGCAGCTGCCGCAGCCGGCCCCAGTCACCATCACCGCAACTATGAGCAGCGAGGCCGAGACCCAGCAGCCGCCCGCCGCCCCCCCGCCGCCCCCGCCCTCAGCACTGCCGACACCAAGCCCGGCACGACGGGCAGCGGCGCAGGGAGCGGCGGCCCGGGCGGCCTCACATCGGCGGCGCCTGCCGGCGGGGACAAGAAGGTCATCACAACGAAGGTTTTGGGAACAGTAAAATGGTTCAATGTAAGAAACGGATATGGTTTCTTCAACAGGAATGACACCAAGGAAGATGTATTTGTACACCAGACTGCCATAAAGAAGAATAACCCCAGGAAGTACCTTCGCAGTGTAGGAGATGGAGAGACTGTGGAGTTTGATGTTGTTGAAGGAGAAAAGGGTGCGGAGGCAGCAAATGTTACAGGCCCTGGTGGAGTTCCAGTGCAAGGCAGTAAATACGCAGCAGACCGTAACCATTATAGACGCTATCCACGTCGCAGGGGTCCTCCACGCAATTACCAGCAGAATTACCAGAATAGTGAGAGTGGGGAAAAGAATGAGGGATCGGAGAGCGCTCCCGAAGGCCAGGCCCAACAGCACCGGCCCTACCGCAGGCGGAGGTTCCCACCTTACTACATGCGGAGACCCTATGGGTGTCGACCACAGTACTCCAACTTCCTGTGCAGGGAGAAGTGATGGAGGGTGCTGACAATCAGGGTGCAGGAGAACAAGGTAGACCAGTGAGACAGAACCTGCATCGGGGCTACAGACCACGATTCTGCAGGGGCCCTCCTCGCCAAAGACAGCCCAGAGAGGACGGCAATGAAGAAGATAAAGAAAACCAAGGAGATGAGACCCAAGGTCAGCAGCCACCTCAACGTCGGTACCGCCGCAACTTTAATTACCGACGCAGACGCCCAGAAAACCCTAAACCACAAGATGGCAAAGAGACAAAAGCAGCCGATCCACCAGCTGAGAATTCGTCCGCTCCCGAGGCTGAGCAGGGCGGGGCTGAGTAAATGCCGGCTTACCATCTCTACCATCATCCGGTTTAGTCATCCAACAAGAAGAAATGAATATGAAATTACAGCAATAAGAAATGAACAAAAGATTGGAGCTGAAGACCTTAAGTGCTTGCTTTTTGCCTGTTGACCAGATAACTAGAACTATCTGCATTATCTATGCAGCATGGGGTTTTTATTATTTTTACCTAAAGACGTCTCTTTTTGGTAATGACAAACGTGTTTTAAAAAAGAAAAAAAGCCTGTTTTTTCTCAATACACCTTTAAAGGTTTTTAAATTGTTTCATATCTGGTCAAGTTGAGATTTTTAAGAACCTCATTTTTAATTTGTAATAAAAGTTTACAGCTTGATTTTTTCAAAAAAAAAGTCAACAGACTGCAAGCACCTGTTAATAAAGGTCTTAAATAATTGTCAAAAAAAAAGAAAATGACCAAGGATATACAAGAATTGAACAGTACTTTAGACTAATTAGACAAAATACATCTGTAGAATACTTCTCCTAACAACAGTGTTATTTTCAAGCATACACATAGAACATTCTCCAGGATAGATCATGCTGCTGCTGCTGCTGCATGTCGCTTCAGTCGTGTCCGACTCTGTGCGACCCAATGGACGGCAG
>SJYC01070375.1:0-103962 GCA_006408675.1 Madoqua kirkii
GGCCCGCCCGGTCCGCGTGCCCGGCAAGCGCGCGCGCGCGCCGCCTCCCGCGCCCCCTGCGGACCCCGCGCGGCCGCGCGCCCCTCCCCCTGTGCGGCCGCGCGCCGCCGACCGCGTGTGCGACGGGGTCCCTCCCCTCCGTGCCCGCCGGCCGCGTGCGCCCGGGCCCGCACGCCGTTGTTCCGTCCCCCACCCGCTCCCTTCCGCGTGTACCCTGAGGGCGCGGCGCGCCGCCTACGCAGGCCGGAGTGGGCCGGGCGGCTTCCCCCTTCTCACGTGCTCGCCGCCGCCCGCTGTCCCCGCGCACACCCAGCTCGGGCCCGCGCCCCGGGCCTGACCCGGGGCCTCTGCCGCGGTGGGTTCACCCACGTGGACCATGCGGATGGCCGGCAGGCCCTGGGGAAAAAGGCTGTCAGGTGGCCGTGGGTCTCTGCCAGGGAATGCGTGAGCCACCGGATGCTGAAGCGTGGCAGTTTTGTAAAAGGACGTCTAGTAATTGGGTTTTTTTTTCCTCTCTCCTTCAGCAACGAAGGTTTTGGGAACAGTAAAATGGTTCAATGTAAGAAACGGATATGGTTTCATCAACAGGTGAGGTGACCGCCGCTGAAGCCCTGTCCTGCCTCTTGCACCGCTCTCCTCCATCTGTAGGCTTTAGGAACTTGGGGTTGTTGGCGCTTGTGTAGGTTACCATCCCTGGTGTAGTGCTAGTGGGGTTTTGTTTTCCTTGGTGACCGAAAGGATTAGGAGACGTAGAGATTGTCTTTGTTTTGTAGTTAAATGTTGATGTCTAGCTAACTTGAAAGATACAAAGCGGTTTAAAAGGCAGGCGGAGTGAGTGAGCTATCTCTTACCAGTTAGGGCGAACTGAGAAAGCTAAGATGTGGTGTGATTTTTGTTGGGCTTAGACCTCTCGCATTTTTATCCATCATTCTTTTCTGTGTTACTGAAATTGGTATTTGAAAATGTGAGCCGCTGTTTACTATGTAGGTTATTTACAACTTTTTTACCCTTTGGAGGTAACGTGATTTGACAATGCAAGTATGTCATTTTGACTGAGGTCTTATTGCCTTATTCCTCCTACTTCCTAGTCCCCCCCAAATCATACCTGTTAAAGCTTTGGTTATAGCTTACAGTGACCTTAGTCCGCGATTGCATTCTTCTTTGTATTTGAAGGCAGAGCTGCAAACTGCATCTTGAGGATTAACCCTTTGAGTTGCTAGTAGCAGTGGGATGGTGGCGGCAGTTCGCTCACAGTGCTCTCCTGCTTTTCATGGTCCCTGTCAGCCGGGCATCTTTTCCAAGATGGCTGCCCGGGCTGGTGGTGCAGCTACAGAGTGTGGAGCAGTGTGTGTGCTGGCAGCAGTGCTGGCCTGGCAGGTGTGATGCAGCGCTGTATTCCTTAACACCCCTGTTACACTGGATGTGTGAAAGGACTTCAAGAGTAAGAAGTAATACCGAATGTTTCTGAAATGGACTCTACTGAGGGAAACCAAGTGGGCAAAATCAAGCCTAGACACACAGTTGGCTGGCAAAAACCCACTAGTTACTCAAAGGCTCAGAGAGCAAAAGAGATTGTAAGCATTTGACGGTCGTTTTCCACGTTTTCAGTTGAGGAAACATTTTGTTTCTTCCAAAATCTTGAGGAATTTTCCATCTGTTCTTACACTGCCTTGGGACAGGCTAAGGCCACATTTTCTCATCAGTTTTTTGATAATGGGTTACTAGTGAGGAAGGCAGGGACTGCTTTGATGCCTATGTTTGACCACTTTTTAGGTGATCTCTGAATTTGTTAGTATTTCAGTCTTATTCTGCTTTTGACCTTTGACCCAGTGTGGTGATAGGCTATCACAGTTGTGCCTATTAGGAGTGATCTATAATTTGCAGCCTTTTAAGTAATTTGTGTGTGTGTTTTAAAGATTGTAGCATATATGTGCCATCTGTTCTGCCGCATTTGTTAAATGGATCTAGATTATATTTGTAAGTGAACAGTTGATAATCCAAGGTAAAAGCAGTTCTTCGGGTTCTAAGTATATTCTGTGAGATACCATTCCTTTATCCATCTAACTTGTAGTCAACTCTTGATCATCAGATAGAGCAAGTTAAATGTAAGTTGGCTTTTAATGATCCTTTGTTTGGATTGTCTTAACCACAGTGTTTTGTCAAACTAACTGGTTCAAATAAATGTGCTTCACATTTCTAAACTGGTTGTCTCAATGATTCAGAGACTTTTGAGCAAGACACTATAAAACCTAACAAAAGTTAAGTCCAGGAGAGGTTTACCTTGCATAAGGGAAAATATGTAGCAAGTGGTTCAGGGCTGTAGGCACCTGGCTTTCCTGAGAGAGAGAGAGAGTGTGTGTGTGTGTGTGATGGGTGCTGTTTTTGAGGATACAGTATAGGTATGATTGGGATGGGATGATTGGTATAGGTCTAGTTTTAACCTTGGGATTCTATGAATTATGTGTTTTAGGTTCTTAAGTTTTTAAAATTTGTTAAAAATACATTTTTAATGTAAAAGCCCCCTTAAAGGAATGTATCTTTATTATAAACTTTTTTCAGTCTGTTATTGCTTGTGATAATTGTTAAAGCCTTGTTAGAATTTTTTTTTTTTTTAAGGATTGTATTGTATGAAAGGTGCCAAATAAATAAGACTGTTGATTTTAACACAGCAAATTTTTTGGCTTTGTTTTCTTAGGCTATGTAGTCTAGGAATTTATTATTACTCCTTTATGTTCTGTGACTATGAAAGATAATTGGATTATGTGACTAGAGGGGTTTATTAACCCCCAGAATTATTTTTCATTTATAGTGAAAAACTTCACACAAGACTGTTTGAGATAGCATTAGAAGGATGGCATGGGGTCAGTCTTTTCAGGGTTTGATTATTCTGATTTTGAATCTAGAAGCTGTTTCCTCTTTTGCTTCCAGGTATGTGAATTAATCCATGCTCATCAAATTTAAGAAAGATTTGACATGATTAGTAACAACCTATTTCCAGCTGGACATGCATCTTTTAGTGACCAGAAAAGAAATATTTTTCTGTTATCCAGAGTAGTTAAAATGCTAAATTAATTGTAAGGGGTGGCCAAGAAATTTGGAGCAAAGAGAATCAAATACAGAAGAGATCACTAACTGGTAATGTGTGTAATCTGTGAGTTTTTAAAGAGCTACTACTTTAGTTCCAAGTAAATGAAAATCAGCTCGCCATGAGTGTTACCTCCTGTAATTGGGGTATGCATTCTTCTCTTTTACCACACCTTTCAGGCTTAGTTTTCTCCTGTTGTTGACTTCCTTTCCTACCTGGCCTCTGTTAATGCATTTGTGTTTATTACTTATTACCCAAGGTCTAGGAAAAGACTCAGCTGTCCCTCCTTAGAAATATACTATATCATGGCTCTTAGGTTTGGTCTCCCTTTAGGGGGCCTCCCTATTGGGGATTTCATGTGTATATAACTGATTCTTCATTACAGTGGTGGTAAGAGTAGCTAGTGTTTATCAAATATTTATGCCAGGAAGTATAGGAAATGCTTAAAGTCAACTAATGGATTTAATCCTCGACATTTCAGGTATAAGTACTATTCCATGGCACAGAGAGGTTGAGTACTTGCTCCAAGAAGTGTGGTTAGTAAGTAGCAGAGCTGGGGTTTGAACTTACTTTCTCACATTAGAGTTTGTCTGCCCTAACTGCTGTTATGCTGTCTGCCTAGTCTTCAGTTTGTTTCCATGTGGTTACAGATTGGGGGTGGAGGTGGTATTCTTGGCCATTTGAAAGGTTCTTAAATGATACCTAGCCTTCACTAGAGCCCCCTGTATGCCTCTAATTCCCCAGATTTGAAAAACTTTCTACTTCTCACTGCCTGTTTCATGTAGTTAGGGATTGCCATAATATAGTTCTAGTTTAGTGTGCAGATTGTCTACCTAACATTGGGAGGCAGTTAAGGAATTATAGGAGAGTACTAGGCTTTATCTTTACATTCATTCTGTTTTTATATGATCTGTAAATCAGGAACCAGTTTTGCCTTTTAAATGTTGTTTAAAAGAAAGGAAAATATACAGCAGTCTGTGACCCTACAAAGCCTGTTTTAAATATTTACTTGGCTGCACTGGGTCTTAGTTTTCATGTGGAAATCTAGTTCTTTGACTAGGAGTTGAACCCAGGCCCCCTTGCATTGGGAATGTGGAATCTCAGCCACTGGACCACCAGGGAAGTCCCACAAAGCCTGTTAATTTTAAAAATTTGTAGACCTGTAGAAAGATGATTGCCAAGCCTCTTAGGCTATTAAAGTCAAACTGATCATAGCTTGATCACATGGGAAGAGCCAAGAAATCATAGGTAGTCTGTAACAAATGAGTAAATGCTGTGGCACTAGAGAAAACTTAAAGATTTGATGGTATGCTACGTGACTGAGTGACTTCACTTTCACTTCAAGGGGGCTGGAGGCGTTAAAAGGCATTTGAGTGGTCCCCCAAGTCTGATGTGTCATTGGCAGTCTTTTCAAAAACAGACTGTAGTTCTTAAGACAGTGGCTTGTGTGCAGAGCACTCTGGGGTTGATTCATGTGCTGGTTCTTAGGCACTGATTATGAGTTGACCACAAGTCATTTCACCAAGTTGTTGAGAGTTGAAACTTTTGTTTTTATAGCTATAGAATTATAAATTATGCTCTTGGGCATATTAAATTATTAATGGCTTGGTGTGGTGGCCTTCAGATAATGACATAAGAGCATTTATTGACATATGGTATGTCTCCTTTCAGGCAATACGGTGGGTTGGCACCTAGTGAAAAGAATGTTTCCTAAAATTTGAAGTTGGCTACTGGTTTTTACCTTCATTGCGCTACATTGGGGACTTTGAAGAGCCTTTCATTTTCTTTAGATCCCTGCAGGGCTTCCTTTTTCTTTGGCATTCTCTTAACTTAAAATGGCATCCCCTTTTCTTCATCTCTTGCTGTCTGTGTGATTTCTTTTTCCTTGATGTCACTACTGTGTTATATGCTGAATAAGAGCAAAATTATATCAGTACTTTTAGATAGGTGAGAAAGCTGTGTTTTCATTGTTAAAAATTTCAGTAGTGAATAATGTTCTGTACCACGTGGTCTGGGATTCCCATCTGTCTAAGAATTTGCCACAGTTTATTGTGATCCACACAGTCAAAGGCTTTGGCATAGTCAATAAAGCAGAAATAGATGTTTTTCTGGAGCTCTCTTGCTTTTTCCATGATCCAGTGGATGTTGGCAGTTTGATCTCTGGTTCCTCTGTGTTTGCTAAAACCAGCTTGAACATCTGTAAGCTCATGGTTCACATATTGCTGAAGCCTGGCTTGAAGAACTTTGAGCATTACTCCACTAGCGTGTGAGATGAATGCAGTTGTGCAGTAGTTTGAGTGTTCTTTGGCATTTCCTTTGGGATTGGAATGAAAACTGACCTTTTCCAGTCCTGTGGCCACTGCTGAGTTTTCCACATTTGCTGGCATATTGAGTGCAGCACTTTCACAGCATCATCTTTCAGGATTTGAAATAGCTCACCTGGAATTCCATCACCTCCATGGGCTTTGTTCATAGAGATGCTAGTTTCTAAGGCCCACTTGACTTCACATTCCAGGCTGTCTGCCTCTAGGTGAGTGATCACATCATCGTGACTCTCTGGGTCGTGAAGATCTTTTTTGTATAGTTCTTCTGTGTATTCTTACCACCTCTTCTTAATATTTTCTGCTTCTATTAACATACTATAATATGCAACTGTGTCTGGTAATTTAGCTTCTGTATTAGACTGAATGATGGCGGTCTTCTAGATAGATATTCTTGAGGGTAGACCATGTCTTATTTTTATTTCTGGTGCTTAGCACAATGCCCAGTTAGCTAGCACAAGTAAATACGCAACGTTACTAAAGAATTGAATGAGGCCTTTGGGTTTGCTGTTCTTTCATCGTCAGTCCTGTGGCTAAGGTAGATCAGAGGAAGAACTAATAACGTGGACTAATATGAAAGAATAGACTTTGGGAAAAAGTTAAAAGTGGCAGTAGTTGGGAATCAACAGACCCACACAGAACAGAACT
The DNA here is from genome assembly GCA_006408675.1 of Madoqua kirkii. Lineage (NCBI taxonomy): Eukaryota > Metazoa > Chordata > Mammalia > Artiodactyla > Bovidae > Madoqua > Madoqua kirkii. The sequence goes on from SJYC01070375.1 coordinate 6,055, forward strand.
GGTTTTCTGTGGCTTGTGAGCCAAGAGTGGCGCTTGCATTTCCCATGTGCTGAGGGGGCAGTATGCAGAGCCCGGGTCCAGTTACACACACTGTGACTGTGTTGCCGGTGAGGATGTGCAGGGATACTCCACCCGGCGTGTTATTTATTACTGTCCTCTCCCAAAATTAGAGAAACCGTATCCTGTAGTCTACCTGGAAATAATTTGGAAATAGGTAAAGATTTCCAAATGGTCCTTTTTGAGTTTTCAGCTTGATTAAGACCAGGGCCTGTAGAGTCAGATTCTGCCACTCTAAGCAGATGACCACATACTTCATTTTCTTGATTTGTAGAATGGGTGGTAATATAAATAAAAGCACCTACCTTGGCATTGTGAGGATTGGTATGGTAAAATGCTTGGCAAAGTATCTGAAACTTAAACCCTCACAGTATAAGCTGGTACGTATCTAAGCTTTTCCCCTGTTTAACAAGTTGCAACTAGATCAACTGACTAGAGAAGTATTTGGTGAATTTTTAAAAATTCCTTTTACAACCCTAAAGTAAGACTCATAGACAACTGCTTTTCTTTTTATTGTGTGTATTTTCAGTCTGTAAATACCTGTTTGCAGCTACATTAGAAAAAATGATATTACCTACCCAGGTCCATGGGCGGCAGCATTGATAGTAATGAAAAATCCCTCTCTTGAAAGTTGCCTTTTTTTTTTAAAGGAAATTTTGATGTATATTAAAACCATAAAGTACTTTTTTCCCCCAAAACTAAAGTAATAAATTTACTTACATGGAAGTTCAGTACCAAATGTCCTTTACCTTAGTCATCTGGCAATTCTTATATCCTTTACTCCCATTAATGAAAGTAATGTCCCCCTGTCTTTGGAACAGCCTTAGAGCTTGAAATTCAGTCATGTTGCATCTGAAAACTAGTGTTGGCCATGGAATTGTGTGATGTATGTAGACCTATTTGACAGATGAATACTCCAACCGGCTGTTTGTTCCTGATACTCAATGGGGCTTCCCTGATGACTCAGTGGTAAAGAATCTACCTGCCATTGCAAGAGACTCCGATTTGATCCCTGGATTGGGAAGATCCCCTGGAGAAGGAAATGACAACCTACTCCAGTTCTCTTGGCTTGGGAAATCCCAGGACTTAGTGACTAAACAACAATACTCAACTAGTTTATAAGGTCAATTTTCATTCACCCTGCCTTGGGTGAGGAGGGGGGTGTGTTTGAAGAGTTTAAATTAATCCTGTTTTCGAGAATGTCAGAGTGGGATTATGATAATCCCATGCTGTATGGATTCTTTGGTGCATAAACAGTAGAATGTTTAGTCCTTTCTCAACTCTGACCTACTGACAATTTTCTGCTTCTATTAACATACTATAATATGCAACTGTGTCTGGTAATTTAGCTTCTGTATTAGACTGAATGATGGCGGTCTTCTAGATAGATATTCTTGAGGGTAGACCATGTCTTATTTTTATTTCTGGTGCTTAGCACAATGCCCAGTTAGCTAGCACAAGTAAATACGCAACGTTACTAAAGAATTGAATGAGGCCTTTGGGTTTGCTGTTCTTTCATCGTCAGTCCTGTGGCTAAGGTAGATCAGAGGAAGAACTAATAACGTGGACTAATATGAAAGAATAGACTTTGGGAAAAAGTTAAAAGTGGCAGTAGTTGGGAATCAACAGACCCACACAGAACAGAACTGGTTTTCTGTGGCTTGTGAGCCAAGAGTGGCGCTTGCATTTCCCATGTGCTGAGGGGGCAGTATGCAGAGCCCGGGTCCAGTTACACACACTGTGACTGTGTTGCCGGTGAGGATGTGCAGGGATACTCCACCCGGCGTGTTATTTATTACTGTCCTCTCCCAAAATTAGAGAAACCGTATCCTGTAGTCTACCTGGAAATAATTTGGAAATAGGTAAAGATTTCCAAATGGTCCTTTTTGAGTTTTCAGCTTGATTAAGACCAGGGCCTGTAGAGTCAGATTCTGCCACTCTAAGCAGATGACCACATACTTCATTTTCTTGATTTGTAAATGGGTGGTAATATAAATAAAAGCACCTACCTTGGCATTGTGAGGATTGGTATGGTAAAATGCTTGGCAAAGTATCTGAAACTTAAACCCTCACAGTATAAGCTGGTACGTATCTAAGCTTTTCCCCTGTTTAACAAGTTGCAACTAGATCAACTGACTAGAGAAGTATTTGGTGAATTTTTAAAAATTCCTTTTACAACCCTAAAGTAAGACTCATAGACAACTGCTTTTCTTTTTATTGTGTGTATTTTCAGTCTGTAAATACCTGTTTGCAGCTACATTAGAAAAAATGATATTACCTACCCAGGTCCATGGGCGGCAGCATTGATAGTAATGAAAAATCCCTCTCTTGAAAGTTGCCTTTTTTTTTTAAAGGAAATTTTGATGTATATTAAAACCATAAAGTACTTTTTTCCCCCAAAACTAAAGTAATAAATTTACTTACATGGAAGTTCAGTACCAAATGTCCTTTACCTTAGTCATCTGGCAATTCTTATATCCTTTACTCCCATTAATGAAAGTAATGTCCCCCTGTCTTTGGAACAGCCTTAGAGCTTGAAATTCAGTCATGTTGCATCTGAAAACTAGTGTTGGCCATGGAATTGTGTGATGTATGTAGACCTATTTGACAGATGAATACTCCAACCGGCTGTTTGTTCCTGATACTCAATGGGGCTTCCCTGATGACTCAGTGGTAAAGAATCTACCTGCCATTGCAAGAGACTCCGATTTGATCCCTGGATTGGGAAGATCCCCTGGAGAAGGAAATGACAACCTACTCCAGTTCTCTTGGCTTGGGAAATCCCAGGACTTAGTGACTAAACAACAATACTCAACTAGTTTATAAGGTCAATTTTCATTCACCCTGCCTTGGGTGAGGAGGGGGGTGTGTTTGAAGAGTTTAAATTAATCCTGTTTTCGAGAATGTCAGAGTGGGATTATGATAATCCCATGCTGTATGGATTCTTTGGTGCATAAACAGTAGAATGTTTAGTCCTTTCTCAACTCTGACCTACTGACATGACAGCAGGGTGGGGTGAGTCAGGAAAGGTCTAGAAACGTGGCTCCTCCAGTGGCTCTTTTTACTAGTAGTATCATCACATTCCCAATCTGGAAAGTCAAAGCATTCACCACTGCCCCCTCACTTCTGACATCCATTCATTCACAGTTTTTCCCCTATTTAACAACAGACTAAAGATTGGTGTGGGTTTCCCAGGTAGTTGTATGGTAAAGAATCTGCCTGCACTGCAGGAGACCTAGGTTCAATCCCTGGATTGGGAAGATTCCCTGGAGAAGGACATGGCCACCCACTCCAGTATTCCTGCCCGGGAAATCCCACGGGCGGGGTGCCTGGTGGGCTACAGTCCATGGGAGTCACAAAAGAGACAAGTAAACAACAAAGATTGGTGGAAAAATGATGTCTTAAAATGGAGTAAAAGAGGGTTGTGTGCTAGTGAAAAGTTGCGTTCATCTTCACTTCCTTGGTTTTCTGGCACAAACAATGCTTGCCGTGTGAATGATGTCGGTATTGGTCGTGTTCATATTTGTACTTCATTGTAATCTGTCGCTTTATTTTAAACAGTACTTTATTTTTACCAGCACTTTCTGTTCATGGCAAAGTTGAACAGAAAATACATAGTTCCCATGTACCCCAGGCCTTCCGATTGTATCCATGACCACCTCTGCTATACTGTACCAAGTGATACATTTGTTTAAATTGACAAGTCTACATTTGACACCATTATTTATTGCTCAAAGTCCATAGTTTATATTTAGGGCTCACTCCTGGTATTGTACATTCTGAGGTCGTCCTTATGACCCTCAATGAAAGTTGAGAATTGGGAATGGTAAAGATAAAGTAGGAAGGAAGCTAGTTAATTGACGAGAGTATGTTCATGATCTCTTCTTAAGTTAGTAACAGTGCTCTTAGAGGTATGAATGGCTTGTGCTGGAATACTTTTAGTGTTTAGTAGAATGAGAAGTGACAGTGTATGTTGCTAGTCACTTCTATCCTCTTAATGGCTTTGTAGCTCACACTTTTTGCTTTTTCCTTTTTTAATCCTTCTGAGGTAGGTGGTGAGACAATTGTTAGTAAAACCATTGTGATTTACTGGTTGTTTTGTTTCGATTCTTAATTTCCTTCCTAGTGGCTGGTTGGCAGCCGGGGAAGTCTCTGAAAAGGGGAGGGGAAGGCACAAAGGATCAAGCGTATTCTTAATCTTTGGCAACATGCAATGTAGTATTCAGTTTTATAACTTGTTCTACTTGGTTCTGTCTTGTAGGAATGACACCAAGGAAGATGTATTTGTACACCAGGTGAGTGCTCCTGTGGCTGTTTACACTTCTGGCTCACACTTGTGAGAAGAAAAGGGTGTATGTCTTCTGAACTATTGTTCCTTGTAAAAAAGGTTTATTAAGTCCACTTACCAAACAATTTAATTCCCACAGGAAGAGGGGTAGTACAGCTTAAATGTGTACATTAAAACATTGTGTTGGCAGTTCACTTAATTAGGCCTTTCGTGTTGGTATTTTGTTTTGTTAATAGCTGTAGCTTTTTTAAATGTTGAATTCACTTGATTCCTTACACTAAATTTTCAAACCTAATTTCAGACCAACTGAAAACCTCCATTAATCTAAATTCAAACCATACTGTTGCTGTCCATAACACTCAAATGCTGTTAGAATTACCTCTGACGGATGACAGTAGTGATGAGGGATATAGGCCAAAGCTGCAAAATACATTGATTTGAGACAAATGTTGAAAAACTGGACATTGTAGCATAGATCCTTCTGTTTATTCTAAAGTACTTTGAACGGGTAAAATATATTTTTATGCTTGGAGAATTTTTACCACCTTGGGAAATTTAGAAATCCTTGCTAGGTGAAGGTTAAGTGAAAGGGGTGGTATGGCAAGGTTGGTAATTACTTATTAAATAGTTTTTAGGTTAGCCTCAGTGTTTGAGAGGAAAAAACTGACAGGATAGGTGCTACATGCCAAACTCTCCTCACAGTACTATTTAAGGAAAGTATTTGAGGAAACTAAACATTAAGAAGTTTATTGTTTAAGTAAGCCGCTGCCAAATGAACACTAATACTTCGACCTTAAGTATATCATAGGCTTAATTTTCTTCATAGGAATGTAATAGATAGGAAAGATGTTTAGGAATGCATACTTCTATGAATTCTGCCACAGTGGGAGTGGATTTGTTTTGCTTTGTATTTTTACTGAGACTATTGAAATATAATTGACTTGTATTGAAGATCGCTCTTTAAGAACTTTTTAATTACTGTACTGTGATGTAGACATCAAAAGACAAAGTCAGTCTCCACACTGGTGCCTTTATTCAGGCAGGTGTGAGCTTGGCTGGCAGCATACTTCCTTGGAAAGGCTGCCTGAAGTTCATGTTGTGTAGCTCTGCATTGACCTGTAGACCACTCAATGACAATTGAGAGGGAATCCAGATCAGTTTCTAGGTACATCCAAAACCCTGTTGAGTAATCACAGGGTCAGACATTAAGTATGGAAACATTTAAATTCTAAACAAATACAAGACTGCTCAGGCGAAATATTGTATTGAAACAAATGTTTGTTTTATAAAATTGAATAGCAATATTTAATCTGTTTCTTACTTTCTCCTGCATATTCGAAGGAATTTGCAGACTTGGGTACAAGAGACAGACAGCAAGGCTTGCCAGTCTTGCTGCCTTTGGGCAACAGTGAAGGGTCTGGGGAGAGAACTGATACTGACCAGAATAAGTTGGGATTTTAATTAACCCATATTTCTGCTACCCCCTATGACTGCAGAGAATTGAGAGTTACGTGAAAGGTACGAAAACTTTGTGACAGTTTAGATGACAGATGAGATCAATTATTTGGCTGAACACATGTCACTCACTTGTACCAACCCACAAATTGTCACCAATATGCTTTCCTCTTTATTTTGGAGGTGGTTTCAACATTTAGTTGTTTCTTAGGACTTTGGCTGCTCGGGTCTTGGTGGTGTTACAAGGAGACTGCAGTTCTGGGCACTTTAGCTTAATTGGCTTCAGATTTGTTGGTTGTCCTGCCTCCTCTGGAATGGAAATGCATGGGTGATCCCGTAATGGATACCGCTGTGGTATAATAGAATGAACATGGGATTTGGACTCCTGAGACCTGGATTTAGGAAAGTCCATACTCTTCCACATACTTTGTGACCTTGGGCAAGTCCCCTGACTTTCTAAAGCCTGTTTTATTACCTTAAAAGAGGAATGGATAATGATGCCTCACATCTTCATAATGCGATTGAGTGGGTAATGCATGAAAGTACTTTATCGAAGTATTAAATGTGAGATGTTATTCTTCCCCTTTAGTTTTGTTATACAAGTCTAGAGAATGAGTAACAATGAGAGATTTAATGTATTCTGGGGAGGTAATAAACCACAGAATATTAAAAAGTGTCATAGTTAATTCATAGGAATTGCATTTCCTTCGAAGTATTCCCACAATCAAGTTGGAAGGGATTTTGGTTGACATTTGTAACAGAGTTTGATATGGTAACTCAGGGACAAAGTTGGTTTGGTCAACTTTGAAGCATGCAAAACTAAACTCGCCTGTCATCTAAACTGGCCCTGTGTGGGGCTAGCTTCTACTATTAAGTGCAGTCTTTGGGGATAGGTGGATATCCTCATTTTGTTCAAAGCTACATATAATGCTTTTGCAAAGAGCATTTAAAATATATGTTTATAGTTGTGTTTGTCTTGCGTGTTAAATTACTTGTTTTAGTTTGGAAAATAATGATAAAATGCTGGGGTCTTGTAAGATTGGAGTATTTTGGTTGAGGTTGGGGGTAGCACTGGTCCTTGTTTTCCTAAATTTATTGATGGTTTGGTCTTATTTAAAGCTAATTTTACGTGTATATCCAAGTTAAAATAATACTGACTCTGGTACATTTTAAATGAAAAAGCACATTATTCTCCCCTGTTAATCTATTTTTGGAATGTGATATTACTAGACTGCCATAAAGAAGAATAACCCCAGGAAGTACCTTCGCAGTGTAGGAGATGGAGAGACTGTGGAGTTTGATGTTGTTGAAGGAGAAAAGGTGAGGATGCTTTTTGTGTAAAGGTTTGACTTCAGTATGGAAATATTTTGGAGATCTCATCCATTAGGATGGTGGCTCTAAGGTGGATGGATGGGTCAGGTGACCACTTGAACACAGGTGCACCAACCCTAATGTGCTGGCTGCAGATAGAGGGCTACCTCTTCAGAACAGTGAGGAGCTAGTGTTTAATCATTTCTCTGCACCCCTGGCCACAGAGACCCTTTTGGATTTTTTGTGTGAGTTTTGTCGCGTGTCCTTAATTCTGTTGTCACTGTCACTATATGATGGCTTTTGTAGGGTGCGGAGGCAGCAAATGTTACAGGCCCTGGTGGAGTTCCAGTGCAAGGCAGTAAATACGCAGCAGACCGTAACCATTATAGACGCTATCCACGTCGCAGGGGTCCTCCACGCAATTACCAGCAGAATTACCAGAATAGTGAGAGTGGGGAAAAGAATGAGGGATCGGAGAGCGCTCCCGAAGGCCAGGCCCAACAGCGCCGGCCCTACCGCAGGCGGAGGTTCCCACCTTACTACATGCGGAGACCCTATGGGCGTCGACCACAGTACTCCAACCCTCCTGTGCAGGGAGAAGTGATGGAGGTAAATGGGAGCTTATTTACTTTGAACTGCTGCTGTATTCAGACTTCTGTCTGGTTGGGTTTTTGCGCTAATATAAATCGAGTAAAATTTGGCTTGGTTTCCATTGCCTTTTCAGGGTGCTGACAACCAGGGTGCAGGAGAACAAGGTAGACCAGTGAGACAGAACCTGTATCGGGGCTACAGACCACGATTCCGCAGGTACAGTTTGCGTTTAGAATTGTTTCAAGCATGTACTGCAACTCAGCAGCAGCATGCTGCTTCTGCAGGCTTTTCCAGTCATTTGTCTATTAACACTTCACATTTTCTTTCATCAGATGCCTAAGAGGTGAACCTGGAGTCAGTTATCTTTGAGAATGTGTTCTTTGCATCTTTGCTGGCACTGGTTAAAAACAGCTTTATAGATGTGGTCTACTTTTTGCAATTGGTTTTTTTGTTGTTTTACTCTAATGAGGGTATGGAATTTCCTATTTCTGTCCTTTAACAGGTAAGAGAATGGTAGTTTAAACTGCATTGTATTATACTCTAAGACCTGATTCATTGGGAGGGAGAAAAGTAAAGGTAAGCATACCTTTTTAACAGAAGGTGTTTAATTATTAGAGGAATTAGGGTAGAGCTTCACAGGCCAGACAGGTTTAATGTGTATATGTAGTAAAAGGTCTTAGAATATTGAGTATTCAGATGTCATCCGTAAAACTAACAGATAGCATACTATTCTAAACCTAGACATAGATGCCTTGTTGAAATACTGCAAACAACCACAATATCAGCTCTTAAATAGTGATAAATGTTTATCTGTGATAGTGATAAACGTTCTAAAATAGGCTCTCATGCTCTGTTCCTTTAAGTCCCAAGGGCAGTATCCTTGGTCTACTTTTTGTTATGTTGTAGAACTTTTCCAGTTTTCTACCTAGTTTTTTGGTGTGTTTAAAAACAGCACATGAATTTTTGTTGAGTGCTTCAATTTTATTTAATGGTCTCATTTGAATATATTTATTATAATCAATGAATGCAGGACTTTCCAAACTAGTTAGTTAGGAATTTTTTGAGTAGTAATTGACATGTGCTACTTATAATCCAGGGGGTGAAATGATTGATGCAGATCTAAGAGCAAATTGTGAGAAATCTGAGGTCAGTATAGCAGGAGTTTTGCTGAAAGACAGATGCGGTGGCAGTAAAGGGAAAGGAATCATTAAGAAAGGATTTTTTTTTTTGTTTGAGAAATAAGAGCTTATTTGTAGGCTGAAAAATGCAATTTTAAAAAAAGGATACTTGTCAGAATTATCTGCTTCAGTTAGGATTGGGTTTGGTCCATGTAATGGGATGTCTTTTGCTGGGAGCTATGGATGTTGCGTGTGTAAAAAGCCAGAGTTTATGGACACCAGTGTGTTGGTGAAGTCAAAAGGAAAGGGGTTAGAGGTTTGGACAAATATGTGAAATTATCTGTAGAAGAGAAATAGGGGAAATCAAGTAACAGTGATCACAAATTTAAAGTGGGTCCACTAAATATGCTTTTGTTTTTCCAGTCATTTTGAGCAGCAGCCTCAGATTAAGCAGAGTTAGATTTGTTCAGCATTTGTCTACTCAAAGATACTGGGTTTGGGTTTGATGATAATCATTAGTGGTAGACCTTATACTTGGAGAGAAAGGAGAGAAGAGGATTAAGGAAGAGTTAAGGGACAGAATGATAGGATTGTTGGATTATAGGTCTTAGTGGAAATAAGAGTGGGAGAAAGACTCCTGGAATACACCAGGAAAATAAGTAAAGGGTGACTAGAGAGTGGAGTGCTTGAAACTGAGAGAACCTAAGTAGCAAATAAGAATTGCATGGTAGGTAAAGTGGCCACCTAATGCGAAGAGCTGACTCGTTGGAAAAGACCCTGATGCTGGGAGGGACTGGAGGCAGGAGGAGAGATGGATGAGAGGATGATGGATGAAAGATGAGAGGGCCGGATGGCATCACTGCCTTGATGGACGTGAGTCTGAGTGAACTCCGTGAGTTGGTGATGGACAGGAAGGCCTGGCGTGCTGCGATTCATGGGGTCGCAAAGAGTTGGACACGACTGTGTGACTGAACTAAACTGAAAGAATCTAAAAGCCCATGTTATATGGAACTGTCCGTGATAATTACAATAGGAAAGGGGTAGTAAAATGGAACATGACATTAAGATTTGAAAGGTGGGATTTTAGAATTCAAAAGGCTACAGGGGAGGGCCAGGGCAGTTTTGCCAAAGACTGGTCAGGAGTTCCCAAAAATGTGGGAAAACTGTTTCAGGAGAAGAGGTGGTGGGGGCTGCGGGGGGCAAGGGAAGTTGGGAGGAGTAGGTGGAAGATGGAGGAGTTAGAGGTGAAAAATGGAACCTTAAATAATTAGAGCTGGAGTGACCTACACAGGTGTAAAGGCATGCTGATAATCTTGGTGTTTAAAGTGTGTGACTCAGTGGTTTTTAGTATATTCACAAAGTTAATCATGTTCCTCCTCCAAAAGAAAAAAAAGGCCCTGTATTCATTAACAGTCACTCTCCATTCCCCTCTACCCCAGGCCCTGGCTGCTGCTTTCCTTGTCTCTGTATTTGCCTGATTTGTGTCTGGCTTTCACCTTGTGTATTTAGTCATTGATGCCTTTATCATTAGTACTTGATTTCTTTTTGTGACCAAATCAGGTTCCATTGTATGGATATTACATTTTGTTCTTCATTAACTTGGTTGATGGGCATTTGGGTTATTTTCACATCTTGTTGTGAATGTTAAAATAATGCATGGTGGATATTGTTTTGGATACAGATCTAGATGCTAGGTCATTTAGTCTCTAAGCTGTTCTGCAAAGCTGCTGCACCATTTTATAGTCAGACCAGCCAGCAATGCGTTGAGGGGTTTTTCTACCCTCTCCCCGGTGTGATTGTTTTCAGCTCTCCTGGTGTGTATGACGTGGTTTTGTTTTGATTTGCCTTTTGCAAACTAATGGTTGCTGTGTACTTTGATTTATATGATGAAGATAATACCTTTTCTCTGGTTTTGATTTCTGCTTTTAAAAAAAAAGTTCATCTATAAAGGTTAGCACTTGTTTCCAAACCTGGTTACTTTAATACCCATGTTTTTAAATAGCATCAGGGTATTGATGGTATTGTACAGGTTATACTATGGAAATTTTGAATAACATGAGTGTGTTGTTCAATCACTAAGTCGTGTCCAAGTCTTTGTGGTTTCATGGACTGCAGCACTCCAGGCTCCCCAACCTTCACTTAACTATCAGTTTTAAATGGTCATCTTAGTTTACACTTCTAAATCCTTTTACCAAGTCATCATACTCAATTTGTGAAGTAAAAACCAAGTTTACTCTTTCAGTTTTAATAATTTGCCTTCATACCACTTGATAAACAGAAAGAGCAGATGTATTGACCTGGTGACTTGATTAAAGAAAGGCTTTATCACTGCAAGCTTCCACAATGTTCATTCTAGGGGCCCTCCTCGCCAAAGACAGCCCAGAGAGGACGGCAATGAAGAAGATAAAGAAAACCAAGGAGATGAGACCCAAGGTCAGCAGCCACCTCAACGTCGGTACCGCCGCAACTTTAATTACCGACGCAGACGCCCAGAAAACCCTAAACCACAAGATGGCAAAGAGACAAAAGCAGCCGATCCACCAGCTGAGAATTCGTCCGCTCCCGAGGCTGAGCAGGGCGGGGCTGAGTAAATGCCGGCTTACCATCTCTACCATCATCCGGGTAAGTAAGCCTCAGTGGCCCTCTGGCCTCTGGGCAGTCATGAGTGATGTCCATTAATGAAAGAGAGGAAAACCCAGTTTATCAGGTAAGGTAAGCCACTTAAACTTACGGTGTCTTGTACCTAAACTAATCTTAAGATTACTTGAATGTCATTTTGTTAATGGACTGTATATCAGAGCCATACTTTGGCCTAGCTTTGCATTGTATCTTTTGTATTAGGGCTTTTTGGTCAACTTTCTTGGATGATTTGTAAGCTGGAGAAGGAAATGGCAACCCATTCCAGTGTTCTTGCCTGGAAAATTCTGTGGCTAGAGAAGCTTGGTGGGCTATAGTCCATAGGGGTCGTTAAGAGTCGGACATGATTTGAGTGCACACACAAACACCAGTAAACTGAGGAAAGTCTTGCTAACTACAAGTAATTACATTGTGATATCCTTCATTTTCAAAAATAAGTGGGATAGCTACTCAGATTAAAAATGTAGGTGATGATGACCAGTGTGGTCTGTTTGAGGAATGTGGTGGTCTTGGCATTACATCATCAATTTTAAAATTAAGAGGATTCCCTTTTTACTTGATTCTGGGAGACATGTATTTGTCTCTGTTTGACTCTAGAATTATCATTTTCAGCTAGTGAAACTTTTTCCCCCTATTTTGAGTGTCAAGAGGTCATTCAGAACCTATGAGTAACTATTCTTAGCAATGCCCACTCCTGTTATGAACTGCTGTGTAAAAGTAAACCAGTATAAGATGTGTTAATACCTTCCCTACTTAGCTAATTTGATATACTAAAAGATTGCAGTGAGCTATAGAAGATAATTAGAAAACTTTTTTTTTCTCTCTTACAGTTTAGTCATCCAACAAGAAGAAATGAATATGAAATTCCAGCAATAAGAAATGAACAAAAGATTGGAGCTGAAGACCTTAAGTGCTTGCTTTTTGCCTGTTGACCAGATAACTAGAACTATCTGCATTATCTATGCAGCATGGGGTTTTTATTATTTTTACCTAAAGACGTCTCTTTTTGGTAATGACAAACGTGTTTTTTAAAAAAAAAAAAAAAGCCTGTTTTTTCTCAATACACCTTTAAAGGTTTTTAAATTGTTTCATATCTGGTCAAGTTGAGATTTTTAAGAACCTCATTTTTAATTTGTAATAAAAGTTTACAGCTTGATTTTTTCAAAAAAAAAAAGTCAACAAACTGCAAGCACCTGTTAATAAAGGTCTTAAATAATTGTCTTTGTTGTATATTTCTGCCTTGCTTCATTTTAGTTTATAAGTACCTTAGCTGGTTATTAGCTTAAATCTCTGCAGATGGGTGATACTTAGTGGTATTTACTCAAGGAAATGTTCTTAAAATGTGTAATCATTTGTTGAATAGCATACCTATACTGAAAATTAGAATTTGCTGTGATAATCTGGCCATTTTCCTTTGAGTGAGTTCCTTTTACTGGGAGCAGTGGTAAAGAGGACATGTTCTAGTGGAGACTAACGGAACTGTGAGTTATTTCAGCCTGCGGAGTGAAGGGTACCTGCCTTAGTTAGCAGATGTCTGCCACAGAGACTGCTGTACTCAGTAAACACAGCTCATCTCCTTTACTTGAGTACTAGAGATGGTAACCACAAATGATGGAATGCTTGTGGGAAGGCTGCTTAAAGAATATAGAGGTCGGTGACATTCATTTTGTCCTCAGCACCCTTGTCACATAAGCATGTTCTATATTTTATAGTGTCTTACTTTCCTTTGTGAAATAATTTAATGACTGCTATCCAGAGACATTCTGGATCATTCTGACCAGTTTTGGAGACCTTGGGGATAGACAGTTGGCTAGAGAGGCATATCTAGGAGTCATGCAGTGCTGTGTGCCTGTTCAGAGTGGGCTTGGCATTCACAGAGCTGAGAGTTGCATTGCAGCGGTAGTTTTGGTTCGGGGGACTGGTAAATAAAGTGGGAGAAAATAGGCAGGTAGCTGGGCTGGTATCAGTTAACACCTTGAAATGCCTTTTTTTAACAAGTTGCATGCATTAGGATATTTGTTGGGGAAGTGATTTCAACATCACTTATATAATCCAATAATGTACAATGTGATTTTGAAAAAACCATGGTAAGGAAGAAAGCTTTTTGTGATGTAGCCTTGCTGCCAGTGTTGCAAACAACATTGTTTTTCTCTTGTGTATTTTTCTCATGTCACCCAGCACCTCATGCTGAATTCACTGTGTACGAGGACTAGATAGCCTAGAGAGGGGCGGTGGCAGCAGTCCTCTGCTGCAGCGATTCCCTCTGACAGCTCTACCCTAGCTGCTTACCCTTGAGTCAGGTTTTCCCGCTGTAACAGTTTGAATATCTCACATTCCTGAAAAGCTGTGTAGCTGGAGCACAGAAGGTGGTAAGGAACTGAGTCCCAAGTCAGTCATATCAAGTTTGTTGTCTGTTTTGTTCCTTTAAAATTAATTTAGGATGCTTTTGGTTTCTGTTGAGCTTGTGCTGGATGGCCTAGGCAGTCAAGTAATACTTAAGGAATAGGTGATAGTGGTAACAAACCAGAAGAGCTTGTAGTCAAGAATGGATAGTTAGTAAAGAGCTAAAGTTTATTTCATATAATAAATACCGCAGTATTAAGGAAATGTGTGCAGAACTAAGTAGCATTTTCCAAAAATCTGGGAGGAAACAAAACTATTGAGTTGTTAAAGTGAAATGAAGATTTACATGTTCATGGATATTGAGAATGATGTCAATCCATCTATACAAATTCAATTTTTTTTTAAATGGCATTTTTGGGTTTTAGAAAAGATGAGAGGTTGGAGGTTAGAGGAGAGAAAAAGATGTGAAATAGTCGTCTTGGAGAATAGGAAAATAAGTATGCCAAGAGAGTAGAACTGCCAGCAGGTAGAGGTTGGCTAGCCCGAGCTTGGCTAGCTGAATCCAACAAAAGGGAAGAAAAGGGAAAAGGTACAGAAAGCAAGTGCAGAGGGCTTCCCTGGTGGCTCAGTGGTAAATAATCTGCCTGCCAGTGCAGGAAGTGGGTTCGTCCCCTGGTCTGGGAGGATCCCACATGCTGAAATGACTGATGCCTGAACACTCTAGAGCCTGTGCTCTGTAACAGATACGCCAGCACAGTGAGACGCCCGTGCACTCACCACAGCTAGAGAAAAGCCAGCACAGCCAAATAAGTTTTTTAAGTGTGCAAAGTTAAAGCTGATGCTATTGTCCTCAGCATCCACTTCCCCGGTCCCCAGATCTGGGAGGTGTATCCTTATTAGTGAAAGCCGATGAGAGCACATAGCTTCCTTTGATTGGAATGAGTCTGAGCTGACACGGTTCCAAAGTCAGTCTGGTGGAGTAAAAGTACTAGTTTATGGAAGCTGGAAGAATGAGATGCTGGCCTTAAACCACAAGCGAGGAGACCTGGGGCACTGGTAGTGACAGTTCAGGTTAAGGTCATGTGTGTGGAAGACCGTACTGGAGGTGAAGGGCTCAAAAATAGACCATGGTGTTCAAACGGATCCTGAGTGTTGAAATTCCCTCAGGTGTTGATGGAAGTGGGTGTGGTGAAGGCCCAGGAATGTCAGGGAGCACTGCTGGATCGTGAGCTTAGCTTGAAGGCACGGGCTTCAACGAAGTTTGAATTTAAAAGTGGCAATGGTGTAATCAAATTAGCCCACCATCACAGTACTCTGGGTTTAGAAAAAGCCACTGCTAAAAGCTCAAAAGAGTGTCCTCAGCACAAGTCTACTGAGAGGTAGGCTAAGAACATTGAGAAAAGCAGCTAGTGGCTAAGTCCACAGGGCAGGGCACAGTGAGGGTTTGAGAAGCGATACTGAGTCAGTAGAGGAGAGCTGATAGAAATTAAGGTCGTGGCCCTGAATGGGAACTGAGCGTCTGGCAGAGGAAACAGGCGAGTATAGCTCATGGCCGGCTCATTACTGAGCTGCTGTGGTGGCGCCAAGCCTGGTAAGGCTGCTTTTTGGCTGAGGGAGGAGCATTTGTTAGGAATTCTGCCTCTCCTGCTCTGAATGGTGCCTCAGGTATTGGAGAACCCGCTTAGACCCCTTCAGTCTGGCTGGCTGGCTTTAAAAGTTATTAAAAGTCAACTTGCATAAATACTTGTCCAAGTGATGTTTAGCACCTCTTACTGGCTTGGGGCAGCCAGCTGTACAGCCCTTCTGTCTGGGTGATAAGGGGTCTGAATGATGTTTGTATATTATCTTTTTGGCTGGCTATAGCTTATGGGATCTCGGTTCCCTGAGCAGGGATCAAGCTTGAGCCCTCAGCAGTGAAAATGTGGAGTCCTAACCACTGGACTGCCAAGGAATTCCGATGAATGGATTTTAAATAGGATAGCTATCATTTTAAGTTACTCTGGGACAGAAAAATGGGACATTGTTGTGGAAGCCCAGATGAGACCATAGATAAGGCAGTAGGAAAAGGTCAAATTTGAGATGTTCTCAGAAATGGGGTTGCCAGTTTGAAGGGACTAGCTGAATGTGGAAGAGGGAAGAATCTGGCGTGATTGTAGAATGGTGATGAAGATAGAGCTACTTGCTAGAACAGGGGCTGCACAAACGGGAGGGGTCTGTTTGCTTGCAGTGTCTGGGGAATCCATAGGGAAGGTGTGGGAAGCAGATGTGAAGCTAAGGAGTGGGGTGTTGACCGCCCATCGGGTGGCTTTTGAAAGCTGTGATTGTGGAGAATAGAATGGAGGCCCAGAGAGTGAGGAATCCAGGAAGGAGGGGAGCATCATGGAATCATGGAGAACCAAGAAGTGGTTCAGTGGGCACCAAACCAGCAGTCCAAGAAGAGGGAGGCTGAAAAGTGTCCCTTGGGCTCAGCGGCAAGGAGACGAAGGGCGAGCGCAGGCTTGTGGAAGTGTGAGGGTGTCCCCAGACTAAGCAGGTGAGTGGTGACAAGGGCTGCTGCATGCTCAACCTTCCGCATCTCAGTAACAGTCCATCCTTACGGGTTCCAGCCAAAATCCTCACGTCTCCTGACTTCTCACAACACTCCACATCCAACGAGTCTGTAGATCCTTTTGGTTCTGCCTTTGATACAGCCAGCATCAGATCACTTCTCACCACCTCTGTCCACAGGGGTCCAGGCCTCTTGTCTCTCACTTGGATCGTTGTATCTGCTAGGTGAGCTCCCTGCTAGCAAATTCCTGCCCCACCTGTCTCCAGCCAGTCCTCTTAGAAACCGTGCCAGACTCTGGGTCACTTCTCTGCTCAAAACCGTTCAGAAGCTTCCAGTCTAACTTTTAAACAAAAGTGGACACCCTACAGGAGTCTTCACAGTGGGCCCCACTCCCACATTTACTGCTTTCCCCACACCAGCCTCACAGTTGTCTTCCTGGAATGTGCCAGCATATTCCAACTCAAGACTTTTACTTTACTTCTTGACAGGAAGACTTTGCTCCAGGAACTAAATGGTTTTCTCTCTCTGTTATTTCAGGGAAAGATTAAGAAGGCTTTCCCTGACCACTCTTTAAAATAGCAGCCCGTCTGTGCCCACATCTGACCTCCCTGCCCTGCTTGACTCTTCTCCATAGTGCATATTCTCTTCACCAGAAAGTAAAGGGCAGAGATACTTGTGTTTTGTGTTTGCTTTTTCTCTGATATATCCGAAGATCTACAAGGGTACAGAGTAAAAGCTCAGTGACTTTACGCTGGGAAGAAGGGGGATGATGGAAGCAAGGGCTGCCGCTGGAAGAGCAAGATAAGCTGGTAATGTTAGACCATTAATTTATGTGTTAGCCAAATAGATGCTCTTGAGGGTGACAGGGATTTTATTGCCAATCACGCTGGGATGAAAAAACTGCCCGGGAGTCCTGGTCACTCCAGAGATACCAAATTTGAAGGAAGAGTTTGTTTAGGATGAAGAAACATTTATGTGGGGTTGTGGGAGAAGGGACCAAACAAGAGCTTTGTGATTCTGTGGTGCAACCAAATGCCTTGTTTACCCTATGCATAAAATTCAGTTTTCATAGACATTTTGAGACACCAGGATGAAAAGGTGATTTGCAGTCAGAAAACCTGAGTTCCAGTCCTACCAGTGAAAGTAGAGAGTAAATAGTACCTACTTCTCAAGTTTCTTGCGAAGATTAAGAATACCACCTTATGTTCTGTTGTTCAGCCACTAGTGAAGTGAGGTCGCTCAGTCGTGTCCAACTCTGAGACCCAATGGACTATAACCTACCAGGCTCCTCCGTCCATGGGATTTTCCAGGCAAGAATGCTGGAGTGGGTGCCATTTCCTTCTGCAGGAGATCTTCCCCACCCAGGGATTGAACCCGGATCTCCCGATGCTTTATTGTCTGAGCCACCAGGGAGGTCCTGTTCAGCTGCTAAGTCATGCCCTATTCTTTGCAACCCTATGGACTAAAGCATGCCAGGCTCCTCTGTCCTCCACTACCTCCCAGGGTTTGGTCAAATTCATGTCCATTGAGTCATCTGACCATCTCATCCTGCCCACCCACCTCTTTTTGCCTCCAGTCTTTGCAGCATCAGGATCTTTTCCAGTGAGTTGGCTTTTGTCACCTGGTGGCCAAAGTATTGGAGCATCAGTTAGTGCTCGGTAGGCTGTTACTATAGTAATTTTAAGTATCGACTTAGATAGGAGCTCTGAACACTAAACTGAAATTGTGGTGCCCATGAGTATGACTTGCAAATCTCTAACTACAGGCAGCATAACTGACCCAAGATGCTTTGCTCTGAAATCTGCCACCATGTTTGCCTTGAGGCTGTGCTTTCTAAGTGCTCCCAGCCAATCAATGAGTAAGCTCAACAGTTTCTGAAACAGTCCTGTTCCTGGGAGGAACTCCTCCGACAGCTGGCTGACAGATTCCATGGTAGTCTATGATTCTTCAACCCAGTATTCCTTCACTTAGGCTTGATGGCTCCCCCAGCCCCCTACCCATTTTTTAAAGGTGTTTCCATAGTAAATGTCTTGCATTTTAATCCTGTTGTGGGGAGGGTGGGGCTCTACTGCTTGGAGAACCCAGACTAACATAAGCATCACAGAAAAGTAAGGAGGTGAGAAAGGATTCTGGGAAGATGACCGGGTATGAAGCACCAGGAATCTGTCCCTGTAATCTCAACAAGTACACTGGTAGAATTGGTCTGATGGAACTATTTTGAAGGCTTGCAACATCCGGGGAAGACATGGTAAACTGAGATTAGGGGATTTTGGTTCTTGATTGAGCAGTGACTACCCAGCTCAGCCCTAAGGCATGCAGTTGTTCCTGGAGCTCCTTGTACATACCTTGCAGCAGCCAAAGGGAGCAGTAAAGACCCTGGTAAAGGACAATCAAAAGCACCTACATACGAAGGTCAGGGGAGTTAGTCACATGCCAAAATGGTGGGGATTGAGGGGGAGACAGCTCAGAAATGACCTGAAGATACCTTGAATTTACACCTTAAGCTGATCCTTGGTTACAGATACAGCCTAGAATAAGAAAAATACAGCAAGCCCTAGAGAAGAGAGAAACTTGATTTCCAGGGTTATTACATTATTAGTTTCAAAGTCAAGTTTTTAATGATAATAACAAATCATAAGGCATACAAAGAGGAAAATATGGCTCAATCAAAGGAAAGAAAACCAACAGAAACTATCCCTAAAGCAGTTTTATTGTCTGGAGAATCCCATGGACAGAGGAGCCTGACTGTATTCTTCCATCCTGTGAAAGTGATAGTGAAGTCGCTCAGTCGTGTCCGACTCTGTGACCGCCATGGACTGTGGCCTACCAGGCTCCTCCCTCCATGGGATTCTCCAGGCAAGAGTACTGGAGTGGGTTGCCATTTCCTTCTCCAGGGGATCTTCCTGATCCAGGGATCAAACCCCGGTCTCCTGCATTCCAGGCAGATGCTTTAACCTCTGAGCCACCCTAGTTGCTGGCAACTGAAATAAAGCAAAATTTCTACCAAAAAAAAACCACTGGGCAAAATATATAATTTTTTAAGCTTTAAGAGATTAAAATACAAACTACTAGGCTAGGTCCAGGAGAGGATGAAAGTGTAGAAAAGTAAGTGATTTTCAGGGCTTCCTTTCCCCTGGATATGTCTGAAAATCTAGACGAGACAGCAGAGCCTGGGTGCTTATCTGGAAGCTTAAGTTTGCTGGCCTGGAAGAGGCAGTTGCAACTGCTAGAGGGCCCACTGATCATGTGAACCCTTATGTATTACCCCGTGCTTTGAATTGAGGACTTTGAATGGTTACTATGGTAGTAAATTAACCAACCCTCACATAGATTGCCACCTGACTTGGAGTCATAAAGGGGCCCAGAGATCCTCAAGCCCTAGACTTCAATAAAGGTGATCCTGAATCCCAGGCACCCAGCTAAAGCAAGTAAAATATTTGTGGAAAATAATATAATCCTAGGTTTTGAATTATTTCTAGAAATATTTTACCAACGCCAAATCAAGCATACATTCAAAGATGATTAGGTCTACAGGAGACAAGTCATCACGAACAAGGACTAGTAGAAGGTAGAAGCAGCAGACAGTTAAAAAGCCCCACAGGGAGCCCAGAGGCCAAAAATATTAGACACAGAATGTAAAGCAACTATGTTTACTGCTTCATTAGATAAAAGATACTTGAAAATTTTAGGATGTGTTATGGGCTGAATTGTGACTCTCTCCAACCCAAATTCATATATTTAAATCCTAACCCCCAGTACTTTCCAATGTGACTATTTGAACTAAGTCTTGAAAGAGATAAGGTTAAGTGAGATCATGGATGGAGGCTTAATCCAACAAAGCTGGTGTCCTTATAAGAAGAGATTAAGACATAGGCACAAGGAAGGACAGGAAGGCAGCAGAAGAGGACAGGCTCTACAGTCTAGAGATGGAGTGTTCAGAGAGAAACTAACTCTGCCTACACCGACACCTTGAACTTTCAGCCTGCAAGAATGTGGGGAAGTAAATTTCTGTTGTCTAAACCACCAGACATGCATTATTCTGTTATAGCAACCCTGGCAAACTAATAAAGGAGGGAACCAGAAGCTATAAATTGACAGCAGATTTTAAAAAATTAACCAGATAGAAATCTGAGACTATAAAAATACAATACACGAAAGAAATCAATAGACAGGTTCAGAAGCTACTTAAAAGCTGAAGATAAAAAGGGAATTCCCTGGTGGTCTAGTGATAGGACTCTATGCTTTCACTGTTGAGGGCCTGGATTCAGTCCTGGTTAGAGAATGAAAATCCCCACAAGCTGTGCAGTGCAGTCAAAAAATAAAAATTAACTGAGAGATAGTTGAAGGAAATCATTTCTAATGAAATACAGAGAATAAACAATGTGGAAGATAGAGGAGAAAAGATAGAGAATATAGTAAGAAATCAACCAGTCCATAATTGTAGCCACAGAAGAAAGAAAGGAGAAAATTGAGATAATGACTAAGACTCAATCAGAAATGACTAGGGTGGGGAGAAGGACAGACACCAAAAGAGTCAAGAATCCCAAAGAGGTTAAATAAAAAGAAATCCACATCTAAACACATCAAAAATGATACCACAATTTTTTTTTTAATGGCAAAAGAATATATTACAAAGAGCCAGGGAGAAAAAAAGATTACTTTCAGAGAAGTGACATTTAAGCTGGTATTTCTCAACAGAAACAATGGATGCCAGAAAATAGTAAAATGATAGTCTCAGAGTAGAAAAATATCTTCAGTGACCTGAAAGAAAATAATTGCCAACCGAGGATTCCATACACAGTAGGATATGAAGGTGAAAAAAAAAGACATTTAGAGATAACGAAGAACACTCAGAAGCAGCAGAAGGGCATTAACAAGCAAAAGATAATGATCCTATTTGAAATATTAGAGATACAAAAGAAATGATAAGTCCTAAATCAAGGTTGCCTACCTCTGAGCTGGGGTAAGAAGCAAAAGCTCCCTGACAATAGAGAAAAATAGGAAACTCGCTACCAAGATCCTGAATTGATACAAAACAGAAATCTGCTTCCTGATGGCAGGGCAGGAAACTCCCACCCAAGACCCACTGTCATCACAAGGCAGGGGTCAGACGCTCAGGTGCACAGGGCCCGTCTATGACTAAGACTGGAGCAGAACTGAGAAAACCTCTGCCACCAACATGAGCCTTGTGTCATAAAGAGAGCAATGGCAAGCCGTTTCTGGGGAAGGAACAAGAGCATGGAGAGGGATTTCCGTTGGTGCCAGCATGCAGGACGTGTTGAATGCCAAGGCTCAGTAACACTAAGAAAACTCTGGATTCCAAGTCTCAAACTAAGCACAAGCTATCAGCAGAAATGAAGAATTGCTTAGATGTGCTCATCAAATGGTGACACAGTGAAGGAAAACGTCCTGATCTTAAAGATACGTTTGTAGAAGTTATACAGACCAACACATGGGGAAAACAGACACTGAAGAGCTGTGACATGATATCCAGCATGTGACTGAAGTAGCTGCCGAAGATGGAAAAATGTGGCAGAAGAAACATTTGAAAAAATTATGGCTGCAAATTTCCCAAAGTCAATGAAATTGGACAGATCCAGGAAGCTCAGAAAACGTGAAGCAAAATGAACACAAAGGAAAAAATACATCTAGGCGCGTCATCGTCAGATTCAAGAAAACCAAAGACGGAGAAAATATGACAAAGAGCCAGAGAGAAACAAAGGAACTACAATATGGACTACAGCGGACTTTTGATTTAAAACTATGTAGGCTAGAAAACACTAGCAAACACTAGCATGACAGCTACGAAGTGCTGAGAAAGGATGAAGGAGGCAACCTGGAATTCTATACTCAGCAAATACGTCTTTCAAAAATGAAGTTGAAAGATTCTGTTTTCATCATAGATGAGTTCAAAGCTTCCATCTCTATCTGGGAGTCACCTACATTTGTTTTGTTTCATTACTGGTGGTATAAGCTCTTATCACTTGATTAAGATATGTCCACTGTGCTTATCATTGCAAAATAAGTATTTTGTATTTCTTAGTTAATAAATTACATGTATTGCCATTTTACTGTAAAGCTTTTCCTTTTTCTCCACTTATTTACTCATATCTCTAGGAACTAGTGGATTCTTATTTTTATTCACAGAGTCAAAATCCATTACTGTCACTATGTATTTTGATCAAATTTTTCCAGATAAAATCGGAGAGAACCCTTTAATCTGGCTTCTGAATCCTTTAGACACATCTCCATCATTCCTTGAGCACATTCTTACTTTCTGGAACAAGATGCTCCAAGCTTATTTTGTACTTTCCTTGAATCTCCCTGGGGTTCTGCGTGATATTCAGAAATCAAGATATGAGTTTGCTCTTGGGGGTCATTGCTTCTTGGCCTGTCTAGGGGATGTAGAGTCAGCCCTTGGTACTCATGTGGGATTGGTTCCAGAACCACACCTGTCCACCCCCTCTCCTGCTGACCACAGCCATACCAAAATCCCTGAATGCTCAAGTCCTTTATATAAAATACCGTAGTACGGTGGGCTCTCCGTATTTCCAGTTCCATGTCCGTGGTTACAGAAGGCTCTGTGTATTTATACAACTGTATCTATTTCTACATTTATCTACATATATTAAAAGCTGTATGTTCATCTGCATACCTCCAACTCCAGTCCAACACCTCAAGATTTATTCTAGTCTTCTCCCTTTCCAACTCTGTAAATCCATCCTCTGACTGAGAAGACTGGGTCCAATTACCTCCCGTGTATATACTTATTTGGGCTTCCCAGGTGATTCGGTGGTAAAGAATCCTGCAACATAGGGGATGAGGGTTCGGTCCCTAGGTCAGGAAGATCCCCTGGAGAAGGAAATGGCAACCCACTCCAGTATTCTTGCCTGGGAAATCCCATGGACACAGGAGCTTGGCAGGCTACAAGCCATGGGGTCACAAGTCAGATATGAATGAGCAACTAAACAGTGACAAATTTACTTATTTGTTCAATCTCCTTATATGTAACCAATCTCCAAACCCGCCAACCAAGGACTCCAGCTTTGTGGCAACCACACGGGCCACCAACACGGGGGGAGCGGCAGTGCTTCAGGTTTTGACTCTGTGACTCCATAGCGTTGTGTCAGTCCTCTGATGCTCTCAAGAGTTGTTTACCCTTTCCTTAACCGTTTTTTTCTTAAAAAAAAAAATTTTTACTGAAGTATAGTTGATGTACAGTTGATGTACAGTACCCTGGAGAAGGAAGCAATAATACCCATTCCTGTATTCTGTCCTGGAGAATTCCATAGACTGTATAGTCAGTGGGGTCGCAAAGAGTTGGACACGACTGAGCAACTTTGACTCACTCACAGCTGATTTACAACGTAATGGTAATTTCTGTTGTTCCGCAAAGTGATTGTTTCCTCCACATTTCTCGTTGTTTTTGACAGGACTATATAGTATCCAGAGTAAAGCTGCCTGCAGTGTTCTCATAAACTGAACTGTTAGTTTTTCGTGCTCTCGGAGGAGAGGCGGTCAGGAGGCACTTCTTTGTGCTCTCCATTCTTCACGTCCAGTCTTGCCTGGATCAGGGCTAGTTGTGTTCCCCGCAATCTTCCCAACTCTAGACAAAGTCGTCAATTGAACCGCTTTCATTAGATCCAGTTATTCAGTGGTAGCTCAGTTGAAATTCTCATCCAGAAAAGGAGAAGCAACACACAGCTCTCACTAGCCTACACCTGCCTTTCCGAAATGCTCCAGAATCACTCAGAGATCTCCTGAAAATGCTGAATCTGTTTCTCCAAGTCTGGAGTGGAGCCTGGAATTCTGCACTTCTCACAAGGTTTTGGGTGATGTGATGCTTGTGGCCAGAAGACTGCTTTGAGTGACAAGAGTCTTCATCACCTTTATTCCAATGGAAAATATATAAAATTACAAACCAGAAAAACTTAAAGATGTATTTTTAACCTTTTGATTTTTTTTTTCATTTTCAATGCACAGAGAACAGAGTGGACCCCTAAGTACCACTGGCATTTACCAATCTTATTTTATAAATTTTCCTTGCCTCTGACTTTTCTATTCCTAGAGTATTTTTAAAGAAAATCCAACCATTACATTGTTTCAGTATGCACGTCTGACAGACAAGGCTTAAAAATGATAACCAGTGTCATTATCACATAAATGAATAATTTATAACACAAAATTAACTATAATTCCTTGACATCATCTAATACTCAGTTCCTATCTGTACTCTCAGATACAGGCAATAGATGAGTGTCTGGTCAGATACTCCAGCACCTGGTTCCCATCCCTTAGCTGATCCTCTGTTAGCATGGTACTCCAGATTTCCCTCGAGGCTGAGGGCACAGATATATCCCTCCCCAAACCATCTTTTACGGCCTGCCAATTTCATTCCTAGCTTCTCTGATGGCTCAGAGGGTCGAGAATCTGCCTGCAATGCAGGAGACCTGATCCCTAAGTCAGGAAGATCCCCTGGAAAAGGGAATGGCAACCCACTCCAGTAATTCTTGGCTGCAGAATTCCATGGACAGAAGAACCTGGAGGGCTTCAGTCCATGGGCTTGTAAAGAGTCGGACACAACTGAGCAACTAACACTTAATTTCATCCCTGAAAGAAGCCTGCTAGTAAAATAATAACCGCCCAACCTACCTGGGTCTCCTCTCAGTCCTCTAGCCTTGCGGCTGGGATAGGAAACGGGAGGCCTGGACAGTTGACCCTGTCACGGGTTGGCAAGGTGACTGTGATGTAAACATTTGAAAGCGAAGAGGCCTGGGGGGGATCAGGCTTCCCAAACGCTTCTAGCTACACACTCTGAAGTCTCCCCAGGCATCCTCCCACTGCCAGGACCCACTGGGTGCTGAGTGGTCGTCTGACTCGCCACCTGTCCCGTCTTCAGCTAGGGGCACAAAAGACTTCCCTTCAAGAAGGATCACACGGAATTTTGCTCCCGCCCGGCTCTAGGGCCACCCACTGGGCTGGGGCTTGTCTCCCTCACAGCCCATCCTGAAGCAGCCAGCACACTCTGTCCCAACATTGTCCTACCAAGTCTCAAGCCTCTGGTGGTCCCTGAACCACAATAGACCACACATGGCTGTGTGTGACCGAAGGCAAACTCAAAACTGTTTCAGTGGAAAGGGGTTTATTTGTTTACCGGGAGGGTGTGGTGTTCTCACGGAACAGCCTGGTTTCAGGAAGGGCAGAGGGAGAGGGGCTTCCTTTCTGCCTTTCGAGACTGCCTCAGAGGGGCAAGAAATGTGGCTGCCACAGCCCTGAGCTTCACAGAGGCTCTGAGGCCTCACAAAAGTGCCTTCAGTGTGCTGACCTTGGTGCCCGGGTACACCACGTGGCCACCTCAAGTCCATTAGGTTGGGATGCCTGGAGGCGGCAGGGCGGGCCGGACATCAGCTCCCCAGGTGACTTGAGTGTGCGAGAGAGCCAAGAACCCCTGCGTTACAATGTCAGGCCCCCAGAGAGACTGCTGTAGCTCTGGTTCACCTCTCACCTCGTTCAAGAGGCAGGGCTCTGGTGAACCCATTCAGGCGCAGCCACCCACCC
Organism: Madoqua kirkii; assembly: GCA_006408675.1. Taxonomy (NCBI): domain Eukaryota; kingdom Metazoa; phylum Chordata; class Mammalia; order Artiodactyla; family Bovidae; genus Madoqua; species Madoqua kirkii. Next base: position 31,961 of record SJYC01070375.1, read on the forward strand.
CTTCTAGCCCCTCAGGCTCCCCCATGTACGCGCAGCTGCTGCCAGGCCAGGCCACCCGTGGACGATCCCCCAGCAGCTCTGCCGTCTGCTTCTCCCCTCCCTTCTCCTGGAGCCGGACTGTCATCTCGTCTTACTCCTCCTCTCAGAGGCATGTCGGGGGTAGGGGATGTCACTGGATGGGTGGTGGAGGAAGCCAGGAGAGAACTGGCTGAGGGCAGCGGAAGGCAAGGGACAGTTCTTCCCGAGAGCTGTGCTGTGGTCAGCGCCTTCTGGTTGGGAGACAGAGGGCAGAGGCCAGAGAGAGACCCAGGGTCCGGGGAGGACGTCTGGGGTGGGCAACACCTGAGCATGAGGGCAGGGGCTCATTTTCCCTACATTTCTTTGAGGATGTCTCTTGCTTCTATTGGAAAAGGAAATGGCAATCCACTCCAGTATTCTTGCCTGAAAAATCCTGTGACAGAGGAGCCTGGCAGCCTACAGTCCAAAGGGTAGCAAAGAGTGGGACACGACTGAGCGACTAAGCCCGCGCACTTGCTTCTGTACTAAGGAGGTGATAACTACAAGACCCAAAGCCCTCCCAGCTCTGCCCACAGCCCTGTGCGAGGCCACAGCTCCAGCCACTGTCTCAAGCAGCCTCAGGCTGCCCCTCCCTACTCTGGTTCCAGGGCAGGAGCAGTGGGGTCTCAGCAGACTGGAGAGGAAGAGGGGGCTGGCTGTGGGAGAGGTGGCAGCACTGGGCTGGGAGCAGAGCTTCGGCCACTCCTGCAAGGCCCCAGCATCCTTCCCTCAGGCACTTCTCCAGGCAGCAACTCCTCCGCGGTGTGCTCTCACCCGGCTCTGACCCCCAGCACCAGGTGAGAGGGCCTCCCTGGGATCACCCCCTTTCCCAGGAGGGCTCCCGGACAGCCAGAGCAGCAGGGCTGCGTCTCTGCCCAAGGAGGTGCTGGTGCCAACCCAGGGACGGTCAGGGAGGATCCTGACCAGCTTGCATGTGCTGTGTAACCCTTACTGGACCTGTCTCCCGGTCTCTGTGCCCAAGGAGCCCAGGGTCCAGCTCTGCCATACCAGAGACGGATCAAATGACATCACACTCAGAGCTGGATGTTCACTTTTATTTCCAAAAAAAAATATCGAGCATAGTCTAGGTGTGGCAAGGCGGGGCAGAGCCAGGCTGGGGACCTGGACATTACACACCCAGGGGGCCCTTGGTGGACAGCCCTGTGCGAGGCCACAGCTCCAGCCACTGTCTCAAGCAGCCTCAGGCTGCCCCTCCCTACTCTGGTTCCAGGGCAGGAGCAGTGGGGTCTCAGCAGACTGGAGAGGAAGAGGGGGCTGGCTGTGGGAGAGGTGGCAGCACTGGGCTGGGAGCAGAGCTTCGGCCACTCCTGCAAGGCCCCAGCATCCTTCCCTCAGGCACTTCTCCAGGCAGCAACTCCTCCGCGGTGTGCTCTCACCCGGCTCTGACCCCCAGCACCAGGTGAGAGGGCCTCCCTGGGATCACCCCCTTTCCCAGGAGGGCTCCCGGACAGCCAGAGCAGCAGGGCTGCGTCTCTGCCCAAGGAGGTGCTGGTGCCAACCCAAGGACGGTCAGGGAGGATCCTGACCAGCTTGCATGTGCTGTGTAACCCTTACTGGACCTGTCTCCCGGTCTCTGTGCCCAAGGAGCCCAGGGTCCAGCTCTGCCATACCAGAGACGGATCAAATGACATCACACTCAGAGCTGGATGTTCACTTTTATTTCCAAAAAAAAATATCGAGCATAGTCTAGGTGTGGCAAGGCGGGGCAGAGCCAGGCTGGGACCTGGACATTACACACCCAGGGGGCCCTTGGTGGAGGCGGACAATTTAACAACTGGTCTGAAAGTCAAAAGAGAGGAGAGCTAGTTAGTGGGGTGAGCAGAGGGCAGTGGGGCTGGGGCAGAGGCTGTGGGGTTCAGGCAGGCCCAGACCCAGGGACTGGCAAGTGCAATTCACAGCAGCCCATTTCTGGGGCAGAGGTGACATGGCCTGGCTCAGCCATCTGTGTGAGTGTCCACACAGCTCCAGGCATACTGGAAGACCTGAATTCAGAGGCCGCAGGGCCACGCCTCCTGGTCTCTCTGAACCCACTTCCTTGTGTGTGTAATCGGGGGCAAGTGTCATCCTGGCGCTACTTCCTTCCTGGGGTTGTGAGAAGCCCCGTGGGCCAGGGGGACAGTGGGCTCTGGCCACCCCCAGGGCGTCTTTATTGCTGCGTCCTCCAGGCCCAGCACAGAGTAGTCACTCCCTCAAACGGCGGATGAGTAAATAAGCGGCCATGAAAGGAACTGCAGCTGGCTGGGGTGTGGACAGGTCCCTACTTGTCCCTGGCCCTGGCCCCAGCGGCACGGGAGGGCTGAGGCCTGCCTCCTGCCTCTCTCTGAATGTCTGGGTCTGAGTCTCAGAACCCAGACTGGGTGCCTAGGTTGGGGACAAGCTCCTCAGAGCCCTAACCGACCTGGGGGACCCCCTGAGCCCTCCTGGCCCCACCCAGGGTGCTGCACGGGCCGGCGGGTGCTGGGCAGGCTCAGACGTACTCTCGGGCAGCCGGGGAGGGGCCTGGCCGGTAGGGCTGTGGGCTGTTGTTGGCTCGTTCGGGCTCCGGACACGTGCAGCAGAGGAAAGAGCCGCCCAGCAGGGCCAGGCCGGCGGCCGCCCAGCCCACAAACAGGGCCGGGCCGAACTCGTACCTGCGAGGGGTGGAGGACACCATCAGGTGTGACTGTGCTGACCCCCGCCCTGCCCCGACCCTCCCTGGGGGGCTCCCAGCCTCTGCCTGGCAGAGTGGAGGGTGGGCAGGGCGTGGGGAGCGGAGGCTGGGGCCTCACAAGGCTCTCTGGAGAAGCTGGGGTGAACCCACATCTGGGGAAGTTGGGATGAACGCACTTCCTTTCTTCAGCCCCTGTCCCAGGACATCAACACCACTGACCCAGAGCAACCCAGGTCCAGGCTGTCCTGCTCCGTGCAAACTCGGGCCTCTTTCCTCCTCTGACCAGTGCAAGGGGGGTGGGGGGCGAGTGTGAGGAGGGGTGCCCGCCAGGCCGTCAGAGAGGGGAGGAACGGGGCAGTCCAGCCACTTCTCTTGGTCATGGTCTGGCCCACGGAACTCGCCACTAGGTTCTCACTGCCCTCTGGAGAAGGCCAGACTCCTCCGCGTGCTCCATCTGGCACTTCAGCCTCTCCACCCCTAGGCTAGGTGGGACGCGGTCCCCTCCGCAGCGCCCAGGTCTGCCCACCTTTGGTTTTGAGGCGCCCCCTGCTGGAGTGTCCCGCTACCTGCATCCCCTCTGCCTCCAGGACCCCGTGCAGATGCCTCCGGCAGCTTTCCCTGACCCCTCTTTGCTCACCACCTGGCACTGACCCTCGCATGGTGGCTGATCAGTTTCTTGCTTGTCTGGCTCCCTGGGGAGCACCTTGAGGGCACACAGCACCGGATTTGTCCATGTCCCCAGGGCCCAGCTCAGGGCCTGCAATTCGGGCAACCTTGAGGAGTGCTGAAGGGGCAGGCTGAGTGGCAGCCTGGCATCTCTGAGCTGCGCTATCTCCTGCTTGGCAGGTTTTCATGGTTACAGCTGCCAGCCTCGGGGAATGAACCTCACTCCTGAAGTCTCCTTTTCCTCCCCTCTCCATATTGCTGCCTCTTCCAGGAAGCCTTCCAGACTGCAATGACCCAACCATCTCTCCTCATCCTCCACCCCAGGTCTTAAGGTCTGTTGGGATATCTGGGGCTGAGACTGTCCCATTCTCTGATCCTGGCAGAGCTGAGAGGTAAGGGGAGGGGCCAGTCCCTTCACAGAGCCCTTTATTTGGCCCTACACCTTGACCTTACAAGTCCTGACCATTTTAGCCTCTAAATATCTCTGCCCCCTCAGCCCTAAGCCCTCTGCTCCAGACCTGTATATAAGAACCTTACTGGCCTTGCCCATTCCCCATCATTCTTACACCACAGCCAGAGGGATTGTCCTGCCTTCCACCCCAAGAGGGGAAAGAAAGCTTCCTGTGGCTGCAAGGGCCTCTGCCATCTGCCCTTAAGACTTTTCCAACCTCATCTCTGGCTCAAAGTCATTGTGCCTCCTAGAGAAATAACAGCCCAGGCACTGTGCTAGGCCCCTGACCTGCACCGTCTCACAGAACCCTCCCAACCACACTGAGCTGTGTCCCTGGTCCTAGCTGCGTGTTCCAGGGCAGGAAATCAGGCACGGAAAGATTAAGGAACTTGCCAGTCAGACAGCCAGCCTGTGTGGAGCTTGGATTTAAATCAAGAGCCAGGGCAATACCCCTGGGGGTGGCTTCCATAGGCCTCCCGCCCTGTTGGAGGGCCAGCCACATGCTGTCTGCTCCCGACGACCTTTCTTCAGCCCCTGTCCCAGGACATCAACACCACTGACCCAGAGCAACCCAGGTCCAGGCTGTCCTGCTCCGTGCAAACTCGGGCCTCTTTCCTCCTCTGACCAGTGCAAGGGGGGTGGGGGGCGAGTGTGAGGAGGGGTGCCCGCCAGGCCGTCAGAGAGGGGAGGAAGGGGGCAGTCCAGCCACTTCTCTTGGTCATGGTCTGGCCCACGGAACTCGCCACTAGGTTCTCACTGCCCTCTGGAGAAGGCCAGACTCCTCCGCGTGCTCCATCTGGCACTTCAGCCTCTCCACCCCTAGGCTAGGTGGGACGCGTTCCCCTCCGCAGCGCCCAGGTCTGCCCACCTTTGGTTCTGAGGCGCCCCCTGCTGGAGTGTCCCGCTACCTGCATCCCCTCTGCCTCCAGGACCCCGTGCAGATGCCTCCGGCAGCTTTCCCTGACCCCTCTTTGCTCACCACCTGGCACTGACCCTCGCATGGTGGCTGATCAGTTTCTTGCTTGTCTGGCTCCCTGGGGAGCACCTTGAGGGCACACAGCACCGGATTTGTCCATGTCCCCAGGGCCCAGCTCAGGGCCTGCAATTCGGGCAACCTTGAGGAGTGCTGAAGGGGCAGGCTGAGTGGCAGCCTGGCATCTCTGAGCTGCGCTATCTCCTGCTTGGCAGGTTTTCATGGTTACAGCTGCCAGCCTCGGGGAATGAACCTCACTCCTGAAGTCTCCTTTTCCTCCCCTCTCCATATTGCTGCCTCTTCCAGGAAGCCTTCCAGACTGCAATGACCCAACCATCTCTCCTCATCCTCCACCCCAGGTCTTAAGGTCTGTTGGGATATCTGGGGCTGAGACTGTCCCATTCTCTGATCCTGGCAGAGCTGAGAGGTAAGGGGAGGGGCCAGTCCCTTCACAGAGCCCTTTATTTGGCCCTACACCTTGACCTTACAAGTCCTGACCATTTTAGCCTCAAATATCTCTGCCCCCTCAGCCCTAAGCCCTCTGCTCCAGACCTGTATATAAGAACCTTACTGGCCTTGCCCATTCCCCATCATTCTTACACCACAGCCAGAGGGATTGTCCTGCCTTCCACCCCAAGAGGGGAAAGAAAGCTTCCTGTGGCTGCAAGGGCCTCTGCCATCTGCCCTTAAGACTTTTCCAACCTCATCTCTGGCTCAAAGTCATTGTGCCTCCTAGAGAAATAACAGCCCAGGCACTGTGCTAGGCCCCTGACCTGCACCGTCTCACAGAACCCTCCCAACCACACTGAGCTGTGTCCCTGGTCCTAGCTGCGTGTTCCAGGGCAGGAAATCAGGCACGGAAAGATTAAGGAACTTGCCAGTCAGACAGCCAGCCTGTGTGGAGCTTGGATTTAAATCAAGAGCCAGGGCAATACCCCTGGGGGTGGCTTCCATAGGCCTCCCGCCCTGTTGGAGGGCCAGCCACATGCTGTCTGCTCCCGACGCCAAAGAACTTCTCAGCGACAGCCCTTACGGCCTCTCCCTTGTTTTCCCTCCAGGCGCCCTGCTGGATGAAGGTCAGTGGCCTCAGAGAAGGAGGCGCGAGAGGCCCAGCCTGTCCCCTGGCTCAAGCCATGCCCTGGCACTCACCTGGCGTTGACAGGTGTGCTGGGGTTGAAGAACTCTTGGGTCACCAGGGTGGCATACCATGAGACGGCCGTCAACGTGCAGAGGCCTAAGGACAGGGGAGAGAGGTCTCAGCTCTGCTTCGGCCCCCAGATGGCCACCCAGCTGGGGGCTACTTGCTACGGTCAAGATGGTGGGGGAGGAGCTGGGCACTTACCCGCCAGGAGGAAGAGGGCACCCCCAGCGATGGCGACACGGCCCTTGGCGATGGGGTTGCTGTCTCCGACCCGGGTGCACTTCATGCCAACGACACTGAGGACCATGCCCACGAAGCCCAGGAGCACAGCCACCACCATCAGGGCTCGTGCGGACTGGATGTGACCTGGGGGGAGCGGGAGGGACTGAGCGGGGGTGGGAGGAGCCAAGGATGGGGGGCCTGGAGCTGAAGCTGGAGGTGCTACTTGCGGCAGCTGTGAGGGAATGAGGAGGGTGTGAGAGCAGGGTGCGGAGCTGAGCCACACCAGTGACCTCCACCGCTTGCGGGGTCCTTTGGATAGTGTGTGGTGACGGGCGTGGGGGGGGGGGCATAAGTTCTCCCATCTGCTGCTTTCTGGCCAGGCGACTCCCTTTGGGGCCTGGCGCAGCCCTCGCAGGCAGTGGAGTTGGGAGGCAGCTTCTCCTGGGGTCTTTCAGATCCGGCAGAAGGAGGAGCTGAGGGATCTGACTCTGGCCATCTTTCCCTCTGCCCCTTGAGTCACCCATGGTAGCTGGATGCCTGCTGCTGGGGTCAGTCCTGGGCCCAGGGGCAGCTCAGGGGATCTGGGTCCCTGATGCAGGCCAGATGACCTGTCTGGTCTGCAGTGGCAGGGGCCATGTGACAGTAGCCTGGCTCAGGCCTGTGGGGCCCTGGGCAGAGGGCGGTGGGAGGGCTCCCAGCCAGGGTAGAGCTAAAGTGGTGTCTGTTTATGAGTCAACTTGTCAGACTCAGCCCACACCTCAGGAGGAGGAGAACTACCTGTGTGTGGACGTGCATGTACATGCATATGCTCGTGTGTGGTAGTCATGCCTGACTCTTTGAGACCCCATGGACTGCAGTGTGCCAGGCTTCCCTGTCCCTCACCATCTCTAGAGTTTGCTCAAGTTCATGTCCATTGAATCGTGTGTGTGTGTGTGTGTGTGTGTGTGTAGGGGCACCCAAGTGCCTGCATACTTGTCTCTGTGGCAGGACTGACAAGCAGATATATGTGCACACAGTGTGTCTGCACAGAGTGTGGGGAGAAACAGAGGGAAGGGTCTTGACTGAGCCCCTCTGAGTGCTGGCAGTCATCTCCTCTGACCCTCCCAGAGTCCTGCCAGAGTCCTAGTCCTCCCCTTTCCAGATGAGGACAGAGAGGGTCAGAGACTCCTTCAAGGTTACAGTGGCAGAGCTGGCATGTGGACCCACAGTTGCCAGAACCTAGAGCCCCTGTTTCCGGACAGGGGACAGGTTCTTCATGAGTGCACGGGGGCAGGGGCTGGCGAGTGCAGCCCAGGGCAGACGGCAGACTGTGGGAAAGCCTGCTCTGGGCCCCCCACCCTCACTTCCCGCCTCCCATCCCAGCGGGCATGAGGCCTACCTTCCAGGGCGAGCAGCGAGTCATAAAGCTTGCACTGCACCTGGCCGGTGCTCTGGGAGGCGCAGGACATCCAGAGCCCCTCGTAGAGGCCCACGGCCGTGATGATGGCGTCGCCTGCGTAGGACGACTGCTTCCACTGCGGCAGGGCTGTGCTGGCGATGATGCCCACCCAGCCACCCATAGCCAGGAAGTAGCCCAGGAGCTGAAGGCCGGAGTTGGCCATGGCCAAGGGAGGGGACTGGGGGTTCCAGGGCTCAGGGCTGGGCCAGGATCCCTGGGGGGGTCGAGGTCATGGCCAGGTGACAGGAGCAGCGGGCTGGGGGTGGGGAGCAGTAAGTGGTCAGAGGCTGAAGAGAGGCGGCAGCCCTGCAGTGGCAGCAGCGAAGCAGCGGATCCAGGCTCTAGAATGCAGGGGGAGGCCCGGGCTGGAAAGGCCAGGGGCCCGCCCACAGTAGCCGCCTAAGCCAGGGCAAGGTCCCCAGCAAAGCTCCTCCTGCTCAGCCCCCTGGGGGTGGGGGTGGGGTGGGGCGTGGCCAAGGTGGGTTCCCCTCCCCAGGGACAGAGAAAGGAGGGGTTGGGAGGAGTGACCCGGGCGGCTCGCAGGGCCTTTCCCCTAGGGGAACCCCTTTAGAAGCTAATACAAGTGCCCTGAATTTCTCATTCCTACCCCAAGCATCAGCCCTGAGATGGTGGATGTTGCCATCCCACAGCTGATCTCACCCTTGGGGTTTTCTGTCCCCTGCCTGTAGGACAGAAAGAGAATGGAATTCCAATTTGCATCCCCAGGGACAGAGAAAGGAGGGGTTGGGAGGAGTGACCCGGGCGGCTCGCAGGGCCTTTCCCCTAGGGGAACCCCTTTAGAAGCTAATACAAGTGCCCTGAATTTCTCATTCCTACCCCAAGCATCAGCCCTGAGATGGTGGATGTTGCCATCCCACAGCTGATCTCACCCTTGGGGTTTTCTGTCCCCTGCCTGTAGGACAGAAAGAGAATGGAATTCCAATTTGCCAGAGGTAAGACTAGGGTTAGACATCAAGGAGAACTTTTTGGAGCGGGTTCTGAGGTCAGCTATGGAGAGACTGGGCAGAGGAGGGGGTGTTGAGGAGAGAGGTCCGGGGTCCCTGGGACCATGTGTATCAAAACAGGGGAGGGCCAGACTCACTCAAACAGGGGTCTGTTTGAGATCTGAGGTGGGGGGCAGAAGAGAGACCCGTGAAGGCTGGGACAGAGCTGGCCGCAAGCCAGCCAGGAGCCTGGCAGGGAGGTGGGAGATATCACCAACCTTTGGCATCAGCCTGAAGGAGGGCAGACTGCTCAGGCTGCTAATCCCTTTGCTGGCTGGCTTAACACTCCTGCTGGGGCCTGAGGCACCAGGCCCTGGCCCCCAGCTCCAGAACAGCCTGCTGGGGAGCAGTGGCCTCTGCACATTCCTGGGGTTCAAGTTGCCCCCTCCAAGAGGCCCTCCTCCCCTCCTCTCTCCAGTCCCAGCTCAGGCCTCTGGAGCAAGGGATTGCTTAACTCTGGTCGACCTCATTAGCAATCCCCTCACGTTCACTTCGGCGTGGGTGTGGGGGAATGTCACAATCCTGTTCCCGCTCCCGCCGGGCCCCCCCGCCCCCGCACCCCCTCCTACCCCAGCCTCCCACTCACCCCTCCTACCCAAGCGTCCCACTCGCCTCACCTTTCCCCTTGCTGCTCTGGGGGAAGGCAGGGTCCTGCCGCAGACCCTGGGCTCCAGGCACCCTCCCTCCACCCAGAACCCCTCCGCAGGGGCAGCCCCGCCCGCTCCCTCGCATTCTTCACGTGGCTATGCAAACGAGAGGGTGCCAGGCGCTGCAGACAATGCTGCCCTGTGAGGCCGCCGGGGCGTGGGCCCTGGTATGGCCCGTGGCTCCGCGGCTGCCAGCTGGGGGAGGGGCCTGCCCTCAAGGGGGCGGTGGGCGCTGCTGGGCTTGTGGTTCCCGATACTGTTAGCCCCACCCCTTCACCACCCACCCAGGTCCTCCGAGCTGGAAAGTCCCAAGCCACGTGGATCTAGCCGTCCTGGGGCCGCGGATGAGTCCCCCAAAGCTAGCGGGGCCTAGAGCCATGGTACAGTCAGTCCCTAATCCCGATCCCTCCACCACCGACAGCAAGAGACTGACGTCGAGGAGCAGGGGACTGCTGGCGCCCAGAGTGGAGACGCCGGGCGAGGGTTTCTAGGCCTTATCCCTCTCATCATACACAACCCCTCATGGTGGGCGCCGCTTCACGGATAAGGAACCGAGACTCAAGGAGGTGACCTACCCCAAGCTAGGAAGCTGGGGTCAGGGTGCTTTTCTATCAGATCTGTTTAGTTCACACCCCACCTTTCTTGCAGCACCAGGAGAAACAGACCTGAGCTGGCTGGCTGTGGAGCCTGTGTCCTCACCTCTAAATCGTGGAATTAGATTCATGGAATCTAATTAGCTTCATGGAATCACCCAGAGAGCTGCCCAGTGTTTGAAAGAGTGTGGGCCACCTGCATGGGGCTGCCACTCAGCAGTTATTCCCGAAGGACTGACTGCCCTCTCCAGGCTGGGCTTGGCTTCTCCCAGCCTTTGTTGTTGCTAAGCCATGTCCAGCATTTTGTGACCCTGTGGATTGTAGTCCTCCAAGCTTCTCTGTCCATGGGATTTTCCAGGCAAGAATACTGGAATGGGTTGACATTTCCTTCTCTGGAGAAACTTCCAGACCCAGGGATAGAAACTGTGTCTACTGTGTCTGCTGCAAGGCAGGTGGATTCTTTATGGCTGAGCCACCAGGGAAGCCCTCTCCCAGCCTTATGCAGGGCTTCCTCTGTAAGGAGGACCCAGGAGTCATTCTGGTCCTGAGTGGCGCCTGAGTCAGGTCTGTGAGCCTTAGGATCCTCAAGGCCACACAGTCTGGGAGACCAGGGACTACAAGGCCCTCCACTGACAAATGAAAAGCTGAGAATCAGAGATAGGAAGTGAGATGATTAGGGTCACCCAGCTGCCCCCAGGACCTGCTCACTCCTCCTGGCTGGGCCCCCACCCTGAGCCCTCCCCACACTGGACCAGACCCACTTTATGACCCAGAATGATGCCCACATCTCCCTTGGAAACTCATCCCTTTTGTTACTTGTGGTCTTGAGTCTGTTCTACCAAAACATTCTCTCCTACCCCAAAGGCCTTCTCTCACTCATGTCCCAAATCCTTTTAGAATCCAGATCCTGCTTCTGGAGTTGAGTTCCCTAACAGGCGCAGCTTCTCCACCCAGGGCTTCTGCCAGTCCCTGGCCTCCTGCAGCCCAGCAACTTCCAGGCATGTGGGGAGAGCAACAAGGCTCAGCTAACTAGAAACTTCCCTGGGGTATCACACTTCACTGTTTAAAAAGTGCTTTCACTTGCAAGAAACTTAGGGGTACTAGCTTTATCTCTGCCACTGAAAAGCTGTGTGATGCTAGGCAAGTCCCTTAGCTTCTCTGGTCCTGGTTCCCCAACTGAAGAATAGAGACAATAGCATTCATCTGTCTGGGTGATGAGGCAGTTTAGAAGGATCAAAATGGGCGAGAAGTGCTTTTGGAAACGTAATACGCCTGAAGAATTGTGGCTAATGAATGCTCTGTTCCCCCCTGGGCAATCTGCCCCTTGTGCCCTCTCACCCTGGGTGCAGGTTGGCTGCCTTCTCACCCTGTGTGGCTGAAGACCCACTGCCCCTTTCTGTCTGGCAGTGCCTGGTGGGGCGGGTGCTTAGTAGGTAGATCTGTGCTGACCACTGACTGATGGGTGTGGAGATGATGTTTCTGCCTCCCTCCCAGTGGAACACAGGAGCACCTCCCCGGGTCCTTTCCCCCTGCCAGTTAAGAGGGTCTGACTCAGTTGGTTGCCGTCCAGCACATTTTCTGCAGCCACCATCTGAAATGCTGGCGGCTCAGGTGGTGGTGCTGGCCAAACTCCCCCCAGCTTAGAGTCTGACTTTCCTGTGGAATCCCAAGCTCAAAATGGAGAGGACTTGCCCTGGGCGCACAGCTAGAAAGCAGTGCAGCTAACAGCATGGCCACCCCAGTGTGACCCAGCAGGGTGGCCACCCCAGCGTCTCGCCCAATCCAGCAGGGTCAGGTGCTCTGATCTGGATCCGTCATGTTCTTTGCATATTTCCTTTCACAGCACTTGGCTCATCGTTCCTTTGCCTCCCTCTCAAGGACTAAGAGATCTGCTGGCCGTACCACCAGCCTCATTTCTGTGTCCCACGTCTAACTCAGGGCAAATAGATGAGGGAAAAGTGGAAACAGTGACAGACTTTATTTTCTTGTGCTCCAAAATCACTGTGGACAGTAACTGTAGCCATGAAATTTAAAAGATGCTTTCTCCTGGAAAGAAAAGCTATGACAAACCTAGGCAGTGTATTAAAAAGCAGAGACAACACTTTGCCGACAAAGGTCCATCTAGTCAAAGCTATCACTTTTCCAGTAGTCATGTGTGGATGTGAGTTAGACCATGAAGAAGTCTGGGCACTGAAGAACTGATGCTTTTAAACTGCGGTGCTGGGGAAGACTCCTGAGAGTCCCTTGGACTGCAAGGAGATCAAACCAGTCAATCCTAAAGGAAATCAACCCTGAATATTCATTGGAAGAACTGATACTGAAGCTCCAATCCTATGGCCACCTGATGTGAAGAATCGACTCACTGAAAAGACCCTGATTCTGGGAAAGACTGAAGGCAGGAGGAGAAGGGGGTGACAGAGGATGAGATGGTTGGATGGCATCACTGACTCAATGAACATGAGTTTGAGCAAACTCCAGGAAATAGTGAAGGACAAGGGAGCCTGGCGTGCTGCAGTCCATGGGATTGCAAAGACTCAGACATGACTTAGCGACAGAACAACTAAACCAGGGTGAGGGTGTCTGGCAGTGCCCTCTTCTCCTCCCCAAACAGTCCTGACCACTGGCTCTCTTTGGCACCCCTGCTGAGAGCTCTGCCGGTTGCCCTGAGTGCCGAGACAGACGTCTTCCACTTCCACATCTTCCCCGAGTTTGCTGAGTTGCCTCCGTCCCCTCTCCTGCTCCCATGGCTGCTCTCCCTTCACTTCAAGCAGCCTTCCCCAGTGCTGACCCGCTTGTGTGCACGAGTCACTTACAATCTTAGCTTGGACCCTGCCATCCCCTCCTGTTGCTGGGAGGACTCACCCATCATAACCATATGCACTTATTCCAGTTCTGCTGCCGCTAAAACATCTGGCCTTTCATGAGCTACACTGAGACAGTCTGCTGTCTCTATGGTTTAGCATACTTTGACACTGTGAAGTTCATCTGCCTTGAGGTGAAAACTCCCGGAAGACCACAATCAGGCTGATTCGTTTTCTGTGATGTTGAATATCTCCTTTGTGCCAAGCGTCCTGCCAGGCTCTCTGTGAATATTCCCTCACTGATACTCTCAGCCATCCCAGGAGGTAAGGGCTATAATCTCATGTCATAGCCCTTGAGTGTGTGAGGAAACACACTCAAGAGATCACACAGCCGGAAGTGTGGGAAGTAAAAGTCTTGTGCAGCTCAGCATGTGGCTGAAGTTGGTGTTCTTTCCATTAACGTGGTCCTTTCTCCATTAGGCAAGAGGGTCATCCAAACAGGACACAGACCACCAATGACTAAAGGAATAGCGACTGGCCCTACAGGATGGTTCCCATGAGCAGACTGTCTCCCGACTTGAAAAACAGCTGCTCCTTCATATCTCCCCCCAGCTCATCCTGCCCCTGAGTACAGCTAAATTCCTGAGAAGAGTGGTCTGCACCCGCCAGCACCACTCACTCTCCTCCCCTTCTCACTTGAAAGAAGACTGAAGCATCCTTGCTGAAGTTCTCCCTGATCTCCACGTCCATCCCCAAGTTCAAAAGCGGGTTCCCGGTTCTCAGCTTGTCCAATCTCTCAGCAGCTTTAGACACCGCTGCTCACGCCCTCCTTCCTGAAACACTCTCATCGGCTTCCAGGACCAGACATCCCGGCTCCCTGCTCACGGCTGGTCCTCATGTCCTCTGTTGGACCCCACTGCCCTCCAGCCGCCTGCAGCCTGGCCCAGTCTTCTGACTCCTCTTCTGTCTACACTGACCTCAGCTTCCTGGCTTTGAACACCCACCATGTGCTGATGGCAATCTCCAAAATGTCAGCTCCTGCCTCCACCTCTCCCTGAACTCCAGATTCAGGAATCTTCTGTTTAACAGGCTCTTCAAACTTGAGCAAAACACACAAAACCAGATCCTCATTTCCATGCCCACAGCCCTCTTGTCTGCAGTCTGCCCAACATGGGGAAAAGGGTGGCTCCACTTGCCCAACTGCTCAGGTTAAATCCTTGCTGTCCCTTCTTTTTGTGCCAGCCATCAGTGAATCCTGTTGGCTCTACTTAAAAAAAATTTTAAGAGTATTTATCTACTTGGCTGTGCCAGGTTTTAGCTGTGGCATGTGGGTTATTTCCCTGTTCAGGCATTAAACTCGGGCCCCTACAAAGTTGGGAATGCAGGGTCTTAGCCACTGGACCACCAGGGAAGTCCCTTTTGGTTCTACTTTGAAGAGATCCAGAACCTGGCCTTTTCCACTGCCAACGCCCGATCCGCACCGCCTCCATCTCTCCCCAGGGTCAGTGCGGCAGCCTTCGCTGTGCTCTCCTTGTCTCCACACTGGCTCCTGTGGCCCATTCTCCACGCTTCACCGAGGCCTTTGTAAGTCAGACGCCTCCACCCCCTGCTCAAAATCCTCCAAGGGCTCCTGTCCCTGAGTCAAAGCCCAGGTGCTCCCTATGGCCCCCGGGACCCTGACCTCACTGGCTGCCCTCCTTGCCTGCTCTGTGCTGCCAGGCTGGCCTCCTTGTTGCTGCGCCCCACTTAGGGGCTAACCTGCTTTCTTATCTACCTCAAAAGATCTCACACATACACACGCACATTTATGTGTTTGTTACCTGTCTCCCTTACTAAAGTATAAGCTCTATAAGGGCAGGGACTTGTTTTGTTTGGTTCCTGTTCCCAGCACCAGATGCTTAGCTGGCGCTCAATAAATAAACACGGGTTAAATGAATAAACGGGCTCTCAGACTGCAGGTTCCCAACTCACAACCCCCTGCCTCTCAAGCCCAGGATGGGAGATGAGCTCGAGGCCAGAGGAGCTGAAGCTGTAGGTCTCTCACTCTGCCTGCTAGAGGCATGTGTTGTCCCTGCACACGGAGACCCCGAGGTCTGAGGACCCAGAGGCCAGACAGCAGAGCAGGATGCATGTGGCCGACACGGGGCAGCACGCCAGGGCACTGCTGACCGATGCTGGCTGCCAGGGAAGGATTACAGATAATCCTTGCCATCCACCCAGAGCGTTCCAGTTTACAAAATGCTGTCACATCCGATACCGCCTCTGAGCCACACAACTGCTCAGGAGGTGGGCAGAGCGGGGATTATGGTCCCCCTCGTACAGATGACAACCCTGAGGTCCCCGAGGTTAAGTGTCTGGCCCGAGGCTGCATAGGAAGTGGCCAAGCCAGGTGCCTCCTCACACCGAGCCTGCCACTGGGTCCTGCCCAGAACAATTTTCATCAGGTGAGACCTCTGGGGCCAATGGGCATATTTCCACTCTGAACAAACCACCAGGTAAAAAAAAACCACGAATCATTTATTCTTTGGTTGTCTACACAGGCACTTAAATACTGTATTGCTGTCACATGGCTACCTGTGTGGGCCCCCAGAGTGGCTCCAGGCCTGCGTCCTGAGCCCTCAGTCAGGCCCCGAGGGGAGAGGGCCATCCCGCCATGTCCACTCCAAGAGCAGCAGCACCACGCGGATGGCCGTGAGAGAGCCCCCTCAGCTGGGCGGCAGGCCTAGGTTCCCACTGCTCCTCACCCGGGGCCGGCCAGTCCAGGGTGCGGGACAGAGTCCCTCGTGTGGGTCTCATCACCATCCACAGGAGCTGTCAGAGCTCATCCTTGTGCCTCGACTCACTGCTGGAGACGGGCTCCTGTAGGGGATTGGGAGTCCCCTCCTGGGCTTCTTGGGGCTGCTCGTGGGGCAGGTCCATCTCTTCTGGGCTAAAGAGCATCTTTACCAGGTCATCTGCCTGCACTCGGTCCTGTAAGAACAAACCCCTGGCTGTTCAGAGAGGCCTCTGGACCAGGCACTCACCATCGCCCAGGTGCTACTTCCTGGAGAATAAGAAGGTGCCTCCTCTGCGGCCTCCGAGTTCATCCTCTTCCTAGCAGGTCATGGGCAGAGGTAGCAGAGATGGTTCCCAGTGAGGGGCTGAGAACTAGGGTCACCCCCATCCTGTCCCCCCAGGTCTCTACCTGGAGCCCTACTGACAAGGAAGGAAGGGCCGGGGACCACGGTGACACAGTACCAGAGCGAAGAGTCTCTCTGGAGCCCCAAGCCCAGCGTTTCTTTCATGTCTAAGCATCGACAGTGGGACTGGGGAAGGAGGAAGCAGAACAGGAGCCCCGCCAGGAACAGGCCATGGCGGCACCAGCTGCTCTCACCCTCTCGCTGTGTCGAGCATCCAAAGTGAACCAGAGGGCGATGGCACAGCGCTGCCCTCTGGTGACGGCCTTTACTCCATGTGGGTTTTCTGTGCCCGAAGAGAATCCCACGGCCCTTCCGCACTGGGGCTGCACCTCTGCCTAATGGGGACAGCAAGGCGGGTGCACAGGTCAGAGACTGGAACCTGCCTCCAGAAGGCACATGGGGTCACTCAGGTTGGGCTGAGGGGTGGCTCCTCTGCCTGGCTGCCCAAAGCCCAGCGCTAAAGAGAAAAGGTGATGGGTCGGAGGCCTCCTGGTGTCGGGAGGGGAGTGCTGGCTACCAGGAAGGCCAGCCGGCCATTCGCCCACTGCACCTCGAGGGTTTCTGTCTCCCACCCACGGGCGCACTCACCGTCACAGTCTTGGCATCTAGTTCAGTGAAATAAAAGTTTCCTCCATCGAAGTCTCCGTTCAAATAAAGAATGGCACTGGGAAAGGCAGAGAGCATCTCGACACCAGCTTTCTCCTCCCGCCCCCGAGAAAACCCGCAGCTCCAGTGCCTTCACCTCCAAGTGCTCCCAGCCAGCAGCTGGAGGGGGGCCTTTCATAGGAAGAAAGCTTTCCAGAACCTTCTCTGAAGCCTCGTGAACAGTACTCCTGACCTTCCCGCCTCCCCACCGTCAGCCCTGGACACCCACCATGCCCTTCTCTGAACCACGTCCTCCTCTCTCCATTCTGTTCTCCCACTAACCCAGAGGGTCCTGGACTCTGGCAAGAGCTGGTCCCCAGCATGCATGTGTTGGAGGAGGGAGCAAGGCATGGGGCCCTGGGGACCTGAGGACCACTGGCACCTGAAGTCCCGGAAGGTGTAGGCAGGGGGCTCCTTGATGCACACGAGGGCCTCGGCGTTCAGGATACAGTTGTCCACGTGGACGGGGTGGCTACCGTCTTTCCTCTCAGCCTGTGCCTCTGCAGCCAAGGGGACACACATTAGCACGGGGGCTCTCAGGGGACAGCCGTGCAGCTCTCCTGCTGGCCTGGGGGTGCATTTGGGTCACTGCCGACCAGCTTCCTTTGCTCTGGTTTGATCCACACCTTCGAGTCTTTTGACACAGCAGCAAGACCAACCTTAAATCCTCAACACTGGTGGAATAGAGACAAGGCCTCATCCAGCCCTCCCCTGCCTGACCACTGGCTTCCTTCTGGCCAGGCCCCAGGGCGCCCCCACCTGGAGACCATGCATATTGCAAGCCTGGCATATTCCTTTGGTGTGCCCAGATTACGGTAGGATTCCAGACATTCTGAGGGACAGTAAAGCCCTAACCTCTGCCACCATCAGTGCAGCGTCAGCACCGGGGCCACTGAAGGCTCTGGCAGGAGAGACCGGCTGTGGATCATATGTGAGTCCTGGACACTGGCCATACCTCACCCCTCCGCAGGGATGCAAAAGGGAACGGGACAGAGGGAGCGTGAATGACGAGTGGCCTCCAGTCTGCCCTAACTTATAAAATAAGGAGTTCTCTCACAAATGTGGTATTTAAAAACTAGTGACGGGAACTTAACACACAGCTCATGGTTCATCTAAAGACACCTGTACGCCCAGCCCTGATGCTGAGAACCACTGACTTGGAGGATGAAAAACCTCGACGGTTGTCGTTTAGCCTCTAAGCCGTCTCCAGCTAGCAGCACTCCTGATTCGGCCTCTGAGGCCCTCGCCAGCCTCACCTGGCTGCCCCGCCCCTCTACCTCCCTGACCTTCCCCTCCAGAAATGGCAACTTTCTTAGTTCCCGAAACTGCTGGTTGATCAGTGCTTCCACTCCTTTGTACATGGCTGCGGTTCTCTCTGGCTTACACATCCTCCCATCGCCCCGTGTACTCCACAACCCCCATTCATCCTGTGTAACCCCGTCACCGCCTCTGGGAAGCCCTCCTGACTGCCCAGGGAGACTGACTCTAACTTCCTCCACAGCGCGGCTCGCTCATTTAGGCTGGTTCCCCAGCAGGATGAAGGGGCCCGTGCCTGCTCTTCTCCCCGTCCCGGCGCACGGCCAGCACCTGGGGGCTCTGCCAGGCGGGGCTGCGGGGTGAGGGAGGCCCACCTTCGATGGCGGTGCGGCACACCAGGTGGGAGTAGGCGAAGTAGAGCGGGGTGTCCAGGCGGAAGTACGACTCCATGACGCGGCGCACCTTCTCGGTCACGTTGTAGTACAGGTGGGCGCTCTGCAGAGGAACCTTCCCTTCCTGCCCCAGCTGCCGAGGAGAGCAGTGGTCAGCCTGGGTCAGGGGCCCTGGGTGCCCCTCTCTCTGGAGGCCGACAGAGACCAGGGAGGCACCTGGCCCCACTCCTCAGGCTGTGAAGGCGCAGTCCCTCCGCTTCCCGCACGTGACCCTCTGCCGTCTCCCGCTAGTCCCGCCTCCACACTTCTCTTTATAAATAACTCCTGCATCCTGCTCAGAAGTAGAGCCATTCTGGGACTTTCCTGGTGGTCCTGTGGCTAAACCTCTGTGCTCCCAGTGCAGGGAGCCCAGGTTTGATCTCTGGTCAGGGAACTAGATCCCACACGCTGCAACCAAGAGTTCACTACCACAGCTAAAGACCTCGCATGCTGCAACTAAGGCCCGGTGCCACCAAATAAATCCAAATAAATATATTTTTTAAAGTATAGCTGTTCTTCAGAAAGCACTCTCAAACTTGGGGTATCCCTCTTACTTGCTTGCCTCGGTTTTACTACACTAAGAGCCACGGTTCAAAGGTCAGCCTCACCCGGCGAGGATATCCCTCACCCGGCGAGGATATCCCGCCCCCGTGGCAGCCGGAATGCTGACAAGGCAGATGCCTTTCCCCTTCCCGCCACCATCTCCCGCTCCCCCTCAAAGCCTGGGCACCCCCTCCCTCCTCTCCACACCTAGAACAGAGTGCTGACCCTACCTTGAGGGCCTTGAAGACGGTCACACCGTAGAACTTCTCGCTTGGGGTGTGTGGGGAGGTCTGACCGCGGTAGCCATCTCCTGAAGTTGCTGCTGCCTAGGAGGCCCCAGAACAGGTAGAGTTAGCCAGGCAGCTGAGAGCCCGGGAAAGGCGGCCGACTGCCCAGAGCAAGGGGCAGGTCACCATCCAGACCTAAGAGGCACCCAGGTGGGGGACGCTGGGCCCTCAGGGAGGCAGTGTGGCCAGTGGGCTCCCTCACATTGGTCAGTCTCTGCAGCTCCTGGCACTCCTCGTCGGAGATGACGCCATCCATCACCACCCGCTGGGAACCATTCAGGACTTTGGAGTTCATGGTGAGTCTGATGCCGTCATACAGCAGGGGGCCACCTGCAAAGCAATGACAAGACTGGCTAAATCCAGCAGCGGTTCAGACACTCTCCACCAGATACTACCTTCCCATAAGGAATAGAAATTCCAGTTGATTCCTGTTTACAAGAGAAACCTTCCATTTGGTCACTTCCAAAGATGGGCTGAACCAGAGGACGGAACTTAGGACAGGAGGTCCAAGCACTTTCCACAGCTGCTGGCTCCTGGGCTTTCACACACTGTTGGGGGAACATCATAGACATTCCTATAATGTGAGCTCAAGACCAGAAAGAACTGGGTTTGACTCCTGGATCCTCCATTTACTAGCTGTCTGACCTTGGCAAGTTACTTAACCTCCCTGAGCCTTATTTCATCTGCAAAATAACATCTTAAAGGCCAGTCCTTCTCTCTTCAATTTCTCCTGGTATATCATAAGCTTAATATAAAGAATAATAAGACAACTTAAAAAGTTTAGCACAATACTTGGCATGGAGTAAATGCTTAATAGTTTACCTATCACCAACGCCACACTGTAAAGTGATTATCCTCCAAAAAAAAAAAAAAAAAGATTAGCCACCATCATATCATCATCTATTTAAAACTGAGGATCTTACACTTTGCCCAAACCCACCTCTCAGGCAGTTTTGAGAATCAAGAGAAATAACAGAGTAGAGTGAAAGGTCTCTGAAAACAAAGGAATGATGGACAAATTCTTTAATGTGCCGATCTTTTTAAATTAACTGCTGGTCACTGAAGCAACCATAAAGGCCACTCTTTCTCTCTCAGTCCCCCCTGGCATCTCTTTGTGCTGGGGACATACCAGAGACCAAAGCAACTCTATTTACTCCAGCCCCAGCATGTGCCAGGCACTGTGCTAGAAGAGGGGAGGGATTAACACCTGAAGCCAGAACCTGTTTCAATCATCACACAATAAGCAGCACAAAGCGGGCCTTGTGAAAGCACAGAGTGCCTTGAAAATTCAACAGAAAGAGGGAGGGGAGGGAACTCCCTGGTGGTCCAGTGACTGAGACTCTGTGCTCCTAATGCAGGGGGACCTGGGTTCCATCCCTGGTCAGGGAACTAGATCCCACATGTTGCAACTAAAGATCCTGCATGCCGCAACTAAGACCCAGCGCAAACAAATAAATAATAGGCAGGGGCTCCTGACTGGCCTGGAGTTTAAGAAAGACTCTGTGGGGTGTATCTGAGATGCCGCATGGACAGGGACGGTAGAAGTGTGAAGGAGGACAGATAGACCATAACAAGGACTTGTGGGCAGAAAGAGGCTCAAGGATGAGGAAAAGGTGTAAACAAGGCAAGAGTGGAGCCTACGGTTAAAGGGGAGACAAGGAGGATGGTGTCAGAGTCCCGCTGTTCGGAGACTGTTCTTGCCCCCTGGTGGGAAGGGGAAAGGACATACTGGAAGAGGAAAGAAGGGAGCAGATGAGGGGGCTGGGAGCCTGTCCTTGGCCTGAGGCCATGGGACATGAAAAGGGTTGGGCAGATAGAAAGAGAGCGGAGTCCCACTCAGTGGGCCTCGCCAGTGGGCTGGAGGGGACAGGCAAGAGGGGACAAAGGACACTTGAAGATTCTGAGGCCTGGTGACAGAACGATCGATGGCAGTTGGGAGGAAACGGTTTGGGGCAAGAAGACGAGTTTCCTCTTCTAAATACTTACCCAAGTGAACTAAACTAGTGTCCCCGTGACACGGGCGTCTTATTTCTTAACCAAAGGCCAATTCTCAGTTATCTTGGCAGGCAGAAGTCCCGTGGGTGAGTGAGGAAGGGTGACCTTGACTGTGACCAGTGCCGGCTCAGCTCCTGAGGCTGCCCTCTCATTGGAGCTGCCCAGTGGACATGGGGACTCTGGCCCTGCTGCCCCCACGATGGCCAAGGTGGCCCCGAGCCCGTCCTCTCACCTTCCCGGGTCAGCCTGCTCACATCCAGTGACTCCTTGGTCTTCTCCTCCACGAGGGTCTCGATCTCCTTCATAAGGTTCCCGATCTCCTGGGAGATGCGGGCGGCTGTTTCCCGTTCTGACCTGTGAGCACAGCCGCTCTGAGCGCTGCATCCCAGGGCCAGCCCAGGTTTCCACCCCAGCTCCCCAGACTGGACCTGCCCACCCCTCCCAGGAGTTCACATCTGCCTGGGCTCGGGAAGCCTCAAGCGCTTCATCACACCGATCCACTCATGCAGTTTCTTCAAGGGCCTCACTTCTGTTCCTCTTGCAGTCTCTTAGGAATCACCTCCACTGGAGTCCATGAATCCTAAAAGCAGAGCAGGAGGAAATGAACGGTGCCAGAGGGCCTGATGGATCCTTTAGGTCTTGATGTGCAGACCAGGGCCTACAGGAAGTCCATCTTCTCGCCAGACCCCTTCCAGGAGACAAAGGGAGATGTCTTTGGGACCAAGTCACCGATAACTAGCCAGCCAGAATTCCCCCTTGTCTCTTGTCCACTGGTCTTCTCCCCGGAATCACCTGGTGTACAGCTCACCCCATCCTTTGCCCACCCCTCACCCCTACACCCTGGCTCACCGGATCAACAAAAGGAATTCCAAAAACATCATAGGCGAAGAAGAGCAGTTCCTTCTCCACAGGCTCCGCTGGCGGTACTCCTGGGCACTCTGAGGACACGCAGCGGGAGGAACGCTCTGGAACTCCGCCCTGTCGCTAGCGCTCAGCTCCCCACACCCCTGCCCTCCACCCTGCATCTACACTTCTGCTCCCAGTGTGATTTGAGGCTTCTTCTCCCACCACCATTCATGTGTCCACCCCCAGTTTGGGACAGAAGCCTCACTTTTGTGCTCGAGGGTTCCTCTTGCCTATCACAAGCAGCGTGCCTGAGGGTGGCGTAGCCAGGCTTCCCTTGAAGGGAAAATGCCTCCGTCCTTCCTCTGCCATTACTCTCTGAGACAGAAAACCTGAGGATTCTCAGGAACAATTAGTCTTCAAAGAAGGAGTTTGGTACTTTTACAGGAGGTTGGTACTCAGGGAAAAACAAACAAACAACTTAAAAACTAGGTGTTAGGTGACTCCTGTGTTATTCATTCAATCTTTACTGCCACCTTGAAGTTGATCTGACTATCCCCATTTTACAGACGGGGACACTGAGGTACAGAGGGACACTACTGTGTCCTATTGTGGCATGACACAACAGGAAACAGCAGAGCAGGGACCCATGTCCAAGGCTGGGTCTCTCTAATCCTAAAGTCCATATGCTTTATCCTGTGTCACGCGCCTCCCCTCAGACTTGGAGCAGAGGGTATCCCTCCCCGGAGCCAGGCAGCTGCAGAAAGAGCACTGGGGTCCAGCACCCGGCCCTTCCCACTGGTGGGCTTATCCGGGGTAGGCAAACTAAGTGCCTTCCGGATCCCAGCTTTCCCTAGGTGCCCTGCTAGTCTCCTAGCAGCAGAAGAAGGAAGGAAAAGAAAAAGAAGACGGTGTCAGTTGAAACAAAAGATGAGGGCAATAAGGAAAACTTTAAAGGTGTCAATGAGGCCTACCTAGAAGAGGAAGATGGAAATTTTCAAGGAAGTTCATTTAAAAAAATTTTTAAGGGATAAAAACTATTTTTTAAAATATTTATTTATGTGGATCTTAGTGCTGAGTCTTAGTTTGACACTCAGGATCTTCGCTGTGCATGCGAGATTATTATTATTATTTTTTTAATGGAAGATCTTTAGTTGCAGCATGTGAACTCTTAGACATGCATGTGGGATCTAGTTTCCTGAGCAGGGATGGAACCTGGGCCCCTGCTTTACGTGGAGTCTTAACCACTGAATCACCAGGGGAGTCCCTCCTGAGGAGCTGAAATGATTGGCCTCCCTCACCAAGTGCTGGACACAAAGCTAGATATGTGTTAACTCCTTTAACCCTCTGCAGCAGCCCTATGAGGCTCAAGCCCCACTTCTACCACTTACTCTTTCAACACTGATTTTCCAAGTGGCAGCTTTGTGTCAGAACTATGCTGGCACTGGGAGAAAGCAGGAGAGCAGAGATTCTCATCACCATAAGCAGTGACAGGCCACCGTGCAGGTTAACTCATTTCTTGGAGTCTAAAAGTCCTCATCTCTAAAAAAGGAAGAACAGTGCCTACCTCACAGGGCACCTGTGATGACAGAAGGAGATGATGTGTGTTAACACCCAGCTCAACGAGATGATGGATGCAAAGATCTGGCTCAATTCTTGGCCTGGGATGGGGCTCAACAGACGTGAGTTACCTTCTTACCAGAAGGGTGGTTCTAGTTAGAAATGGTAGACTGACCACTCTTTTTCTCTTTCTGCCCAAGACTCACTAATATGGCCATCAAGGGTAAGGGTGAGAGGGATCTTAACTGGGCAAAGAGGCCAGGAGAAGTGCCATCTCAAAGCCAGGTGGTCACCATCTAGCAGCCAAAGAGGACAATGACAAGGGTAAACTGTCTCCATGTGGCAGGGGATGGCAAGAAGAGGACTCCTTCTACTGGAGACTCTCAGGACGCCAGATCTAGGAAGGAAGAACCTTGGCTTTTAACTTCAGGGTAGGTTGGTGATGCCACCTCACTGGACTGTTATGAGAATCAATTGAAAGAAAAGCTGTGAAAGATTTTTGTAAACTATAAAACGCCACACAGATTTAAAGGGTGCTTATTTTCAACAGGAAAGTGCCACAACAACCAGAATGGAAAGTCTGTTACTACCACATCATGCACCTGCTCCTCCCAGTGGACAGAGGAAAAGTCAGCCACCCTGGGCTGGAGTGCGGGCAGCAAGGGAGGCCGTGCGTCCCTCCCACCCTGCCACTGTGCACCCCGGAGCCCTGTGGCCAGCAACACACACAGGTCTCCCAGCCTGGGAATTTCAGGTGCGTGCTCTATCGCTCAGTCTGTAAGTCATGTCGTACTCTTTGCAACCCATAGATTTTAGCCTGCCGGGCTCCTCTGCCCATGGAATTTTCCAGGCAAGACTACTGGAGTGGGTCCCAGACTGGAACAGGGTACCTAATTAGACATGGAGAGAAGGGAGGAGTGAAAACCATCCCCAACCCAGGCTGCCAGTTCCACCTCCCTCCTCCACCTGGTTGGCGCCCCTGCCTCGCTGAGGCCTTGGCAGCTCTCTTGGTGCCACATGGCCCCCAGCACCTCCCTTCTGAACCTTCCACCATCATAGCTCATCAGGCTGCTTCAAACCCTTCCAGGACTCACCACTCCCTGCCGCATAGAGTCCAAGGTCCTGGAGAGGCACTCAGGAACCTCAGGACCTGATCCTCCGGGCCCCACTGCCTGCAACTCTCTGGCACCCTCCTCCCTCTGTGTGGGACAGTCATGTAGGTGTTGTGCATGCTGCTCTCCATCTAAACGGTCCTTCCCTGACTCATTCACCTACTATAGGCTTTAAAAACCAAATGTCACCACCACTGCCTCTTGCAAAGCCCTCCCTGACTCTCCAGGCACTCTCTTCTCTCCCATGGGTCCACTCTAGCTTGCCGGCACCTCTTTTATTCTATTCACTGCAGTATCCTACAAATGTCATAGTGTATACCTTTCCAAGGCGGTTTCAGATGGCACTCAAAAAGACGTGAAGGTGAAACACACACAGCTAAACCCACAGAGAGCTGACAGACATAAACATAAATGTTCAGGTCTTTCCTCCAACCCCTGACCTACAGGCCCATGTCTGGGGGCTGGGGGAGGGGAAATAATCTCCATGAATAGTTATGTTAAATTTTTTTACCTAAAAAAATTATCATGGAGACAATATCATATTGGTGCACAGTAATCTACTCATGCAATTTATGAGTTTTCTTCTGTCACTGAATGAATGTACCAAAATTGATTCAACCAGTCTCCAAACTGATGGCACTGAGCTTGTTTCTAGTTATTTTGCTTTCAGCATCAGTGTTCTGATGCACAGTTGTGCACACTGCCTTTGCACAAATGTGTAGTACAGCTGCGGGGTGAATCCCTGGCCGCTGAATCACTGGTTAAACAGCCCAGGGGTGGACCTGTTTTCTCGTCCCTTTCATTTGCCCAAAAGATGTGATGTGTTAACAACCAAGGGGCTTCTAGAACAATCATAGCTATTTATCTTTGTTGTTGTTGCTGACAAAGTGAAAGGTTAGTCCAGAGTTATAGCCAATTTTACAGGCTGGGGTTTGGGTGAGGCCAGAGGGCACAGGTGACTGAGGGCCACAGTGATAAAGCCCCCTGGTTTTAGGAGGTAACTGAGGTTACAGGTGAGAAAACCCTCCAACTGCTACTCAAGTACCATCGTCCAGACCCCTGTGATGCTACCTGTCCACACAACATGTTGTATAGTGCCTGTTGGCTTACTCTTGCTCTGTTTTTTGACTGCACCTTGAGGCTTGTGGGATCTTGGTTCCCTGACCAGGGATTGAACCCTGGCCCACAGCAGTGAAAGTGCTGAGTCTTAACCACTGGATCGTCAGGGAAGTCCCAGCTCACTATCTCATTTGACCTTCATACTCATCCTGTGTTGAAGCCAGAGCAAGAACCACAGTCCTATTTTATAGCAGAAGAGACAGACTCAAGGGCAAAGCAGCATGACTAAGATCCCACACGATGTGCCAAAAATCACATGGCTAGTAAGGGGAGGAGTCAGGACTTGAGCCTACATTAGTGACTTCAAATCCACCTCATTGTTTTGGGCTCAAGAAGGAGAGGATCTAGGGCCTGTGCATGGCATATGCACAAATAAGAAGGTTCACAGTGCCAAACTTCATTAAGTTAAAACAGAACTTTTCATGTGTGTCTGTGTGTGTGTTTTTTTAGGCTATTTTACTTTATTATTTATTTTTTGGTCATGCCCTGAGGCATGTGATCTTAGTTCTCTGACCAGGGATTGAACCTGCATCTGCTTCAGTGGAAGCATGGAGTCTTAACCACTGGACATCTAGGAAAGTCCTCTCTTTTCATATTTTTAATACAGAAATAATACTCATTCACTGCAGGGAATTTAGAAAATACAAATGAGCAAAATAAAAAAGAATCACCTGTAATTCCTGAAATAGCCATTGTTAAATGAACAGCACAATGTACAGTCCTCTCAACAGTGCAGGGCTGGTCGGGGGGGGGCTGCTTTCACTTCAGTACTTTTCATTTTAGACCTTGTATCACCTAGATTTTCCTTCCAGTTTTGGAAGGATATGGGATTAGTGCTGAAACAGGGACGATCAGACAATGGCAGAAAGAAGAGGGGATAGGAAGGAAAATGGAGGCAGAAAAGTAGTGAGTGAAAAAAAGTTAGCATGAAATAGAAAATGATTAATCTTGGCCAGACAGTATCAAGTCTTAAAGCAGGGATGCTAAAAAAGGCAAAGAACGTGGCTGCTTTGCAGTTCTGCTTCTCTTTGCTAACTCAGAGAACAGACTTCTCGGCCCAGATTGTGCTAATGAAGGCTCCAGCTTATTCCCTACGCTTCCCATGCATTCACGCCTGCCTGGGAACCCTGCCTCACTCTGTCCAAGCAGCAGCTGGCTCCCCCTTCTCTATCCCACTCTGGTCTCTGGTCTGGGTTCAGCTGGCAGCTGCCCTAAGTAACGCAAGTCTCTCACCTCACGGGGGCCAATGGATCTGGCTTGCTCTTCTCCAAGCATGGCTGTATAGTAGGCCAGATTCTGGCTCATCACCTCATCATTGGGGAAGAAGAGGAGATAGGTCTTGGCACATTCAATGGCCTGTGTGTAATTCCCAACTGCAAAGGGGAAAAAATGGCTGAAAAGAATGCATCTCATTTTGGGTACCATGAACCACCTAGAATTCGGTCTCAGCACAGCTCAAGGTGATAATGACACGGCCAGGAGGCACCAGCAACATAACACAACTGCCTGATTAGGGGAGAGAAATGACAGAATCCACATAGACTATGTAATTGATTTTAAGGTGCTCAGTGTCCTCAGGTAATTCAAACATTGGCCTTAATAGTCCCGCTCATTAGACCAATACTAGGAATAGTCCCATCTTCCTATCTTTTTTCCCCTATGGACTTTCAGAAGAGAAGGGAAGATTATAATAGCAGATTGCCTCTTTCGTTTATATGTGTTGGTTTCCTCAACTATAAAAGCATATATTCTTAAATATGCTATAAGGCTTACTTTAGCACACAGTAGAAACTCAGTAAATACCTGCTGACTTGTTTTTCTGGATATTGACATGCCCTTCTCTCTACTCTAGAGCATCAGTGCTGTTATGAGAAAGGCTGGGAAATGTCCTGTGAGCTGGTTTAAATGGAAATACATCCTTGCCTTTCCTATAACTTAAAGTGAAAGCATTAGTCACTCAGTTATGTTCAACTGTTTTCAACCCCATGGACTGTAACCCACCAGGCTCCTCTGTCCATGGAATTCCCCAGGCAAGAATATTGGAGTGGGTAGCCATCCCTTCTCCAGGGAATATTCCCAACCCAGGGATTGAACCTGGGTCTCCTGCATTGCAGGCAGATTCTTTACCATCTGAGCCACCAGGGAAGCCCTTACTATAACTTAACTCCAGTGTAAAATCAGATTATAAATGCTATAGAGGGGACCAGTGAGGTCCTAGAGTTTTCCTCTCCCAGCTTCCCAGGCTGCTGATACTGGCTTCCCAGGAGGTGGCCTGGAACAAGGCACGCAGGGATCACCTGGCACGCACCTCCCAGAGCCACAGAGAGAAGCCAAACAGGCCAAAGAAGCACAGTGGCCACGACCCCCGCCTTCCTTGCTTTAGGCTTGGTTAAAAGCAGCTGAGAAAGAGGGAAGTAGAGCTTACTGTTATAGTAGGCAAACTGCAGATAATTATAATGAGATGGCAGGAAGTCTTCAAAGGGCTTCTCTCGACTTGGGTGGGAAGCAAGCTCGGTGACACAGTTCTGCTTACAGCTGAGGACCTGGATGTAATGATCTGAAAGGAATCGAAGAGAGGGAGAACCGTAAGGTCAACTTGCAGGATTCCAATTCTGCTTAAGATGAACAAATCAAGAGCAAGCAGTTTTCAGTCGGATTCCCAGCTCTAGGAGATTGAGGAATGAGGCCTAAGATGCCCTGTCTACAGAACCAGGTTGCCGCCTCGAGAGCCCAGCAGGCCCCCACCTGTGATGGCCTGGAAGAGGTCGGCGTTGTACTCCAGGTAGTTGTAGCCGTCGTAGTCATAGGGCCCTTCACAGAGCGCGCGGCACTCCTCGTCCGCCACGAAGTACTCGCGCAGCGCCGCCTCCAGGTGGGGCACGGCTTCCTGCGGCTGCTCCTCGGAGTAGAGGCGCACTCCCAGCCGAAATTCGTGCTACTGGGAGGAAGGGGCACTCAGATGCCGGGCAGGCGGCAGACACCTCGGCGAGCCGAGCGTCCCCCTAGCCCTCGCAGGTTACCAACGGAAAGGGTGGCTGCTGTATAATGAAGGCCTCCTAGAAACGGTCTTTCCTTGTTTCTTTTGAAATTTAAAAGCATCTAACAATCTAGATGAAGCTATATGGGAATTCACTGTCATTTTCTTAAAAAAAATTTTATTTGGCTCTGCGGGGGTCTTAGTTGCTGCACGTGGAATCTTTAAGTTGCAGCAGGCAAACTCTTAACTGCACCGTGTGGGATCTAGTTCCCTGACCAGAGATCAAACCTGGGGCCCCTGCGTTGGGAGCTCAGAGTCATAGTCACTGGACCACCAGGGAAGTCCCTCATTGTCGTTTTCCTGCACTTTTTCTTGGTAGGACTGAAAGTTTTCAAAATAAAATTTAATTTAAAAAATTGAACTCTTAGAGGTTAGAATGTGGTTTGAGGTGATGAAAGCAATCTTTCTGGCAGTGAGGACTGCTGATTACAGACTCTGCTTCTGCTCTCTGTGGGACACAGCTCCCTTCTTGTGGACAGTAACCATTTTCATTTGTCACAGAATCACTAAAAACAAACAAACACAAAACCTAACCTGTGCAGAGTTGTATAAAGTACTATATGTACACATTTTACTTTCAAAGCTATTCTGATATTGTCTCTAACATGCCTATTTCTATTAATATACTAGAACATAAGCCCTTTATAAAAATACTATGCCATTGGACAGTAGCCTGCCAGGCTCTTTGGTCCATGGAATTCTTTAGGCCAGAATACTGGAGTGGGTAGCCATTCCCTTCTTTAGGGGATCTTCCCAACCCATGGATCAAACCCAGGATTGGGTTCTACATTATATGAGGATTCTCTACTGTCTGAGCCACCAGCTGCTAAACAAATAGAACATTGAGGAATATGGTACCACCCACTGTTGTGAAAAGCAAAAATCTATACAACCAAAAATATTCGATAAGTAAATGAATACAATTGATGAATACGATGGATTACCATGCAGCTATTAAAAATTGTGTTTTCAAAGAAAATTTGAAGACATGAGAAAAAGTACATGATAAAATGTTAATTCAAAAGGATGATTAAAAGTACACACACAATATGACACCACATTAGGTTTAAAAATTAGATCTGTTGCTGTTGTTTAGTCACAAGTTTTGTCCAACTCTTTTGCTACCCCATGGACTATAGCCCACCAGGCTTCTCTGCCCATGAGATTTCCCAGGCAAGAATACTGGAGTGGATCACCATTTCCTTCTCCAGAAATTTTCCTGACCCATTGGTAGTTGGATTCTTTACCACTAAGCCATCAGGGAAGCCCATAAAAATTAGGTACTGAAGCCTTAAAAAATAGGCAAAAATATCAACCACTGGTTTTCTGAATCTAGCACTGTTAGAGATAATTAATT
Organism: Madoqua kirkii; assembly: GCA_006408675.1. NCBI lineage: Eukaryota > Metazoa > Chordata > Mammalia > Artiodactyla > Bovidae > Madoqua > Madoqua kirkii. The sequence goes on from SJYC01070375.1 coordinate 61,990, forward strand.
CCTGTTTTGTTATGTGTTTGCATTTTTCTAATGTTGTACAATGAACATACATTACTTTTGTAATCTGAAAACAACCCTAGTGAATGTCACTATAATAAAGAGTGAGATGGGGAGGGTGGTGGGAGGGAGGGTCAGGATGGGGAATACATGTACACCCATGGCTGATTCATGTGAATGTATGGCAAAACCAACACAATACTGTAATTAGCCTTCAATTAAAATTAAAAAAAAAAAAAGAGAGAGAAGAGGATAACATTTTTTGTTTTTTTTCACCATATGGGGTTTGGCCTCAAGATCCTTGAAGTCAGCCTCCTTCACCCCAGACATGGTCTGGTAATAGTCCAGGTTCTGTCGCATCTCCATGTGCTCAGGGTTGCCCACGAAGAAGGTATGGGCTGCTGCTACGGCTTTCTCCAACTTGTTTATCTAAGGATGAAGAATAAAAACATAGTTGTCACATGCAAACTCTGAAGTCTGGTGTCCAAATACGCAGTTCACAGTAAACAGGAAATCCCTGCCTTCCTGAGCCTTCCACTCAGTGTATCCAAGCCCCTCCCAAGCCCAGAAAACACACCTATTGCAAGAAACTACATACCAGAGATTAGAAGCCCTGAACAGATTTTCAGCTATTTCTCAAATCAGGATTAGGGATTCCTCAAATTACAGGAGGTCATGCTTCAAAAGTATAAACATTCTATTCTAAAACAAAGGTGTTATTGTAGGGGAAATGCTATGGAAGACTGACTGCTTGAGATAATACAGTCTCGAGATTCAGATGTAGGGATTGAGTCCAAGAACGCAAGGATTTAGGGGTAGGAGAGAAAGCGCAGTTAACAATTAGACCATGCCTAAGAATTTGCCTAGAAAAAAAAAAATTTTTTTTTTTTTTTGCATATGTGTTTTTGACTCATTCAAGGAAAAGGTGGGTGGAGAAAAGTCTTAAGGTCCTATACAAAGTCCAGACATGACATCTTCTGACTTTTCAAAGCCCAGGGCTCATGAGATTAAAACTAGTGACTTTACAGAAATATGAGAGGGGAAGAAATGTGTTACAGGCCACAGTAATGCTTAAAGCAATGGACTCCAGCATACCAAAATTATACAGCTTCATATATAGAATCCAGAAGAAATCACTGATGATATAATGATTAACAACATGGGTTGTGGTATCAGACTGGTAACAATGGTAGGTTTAATTATTTTCTTGCTGGGGCTTTGGACAAGTTAAAAGTTTATTCTCTAAACTCATTCCCTGGACTCTGCTAGTGGTCCAGTGGTTAAGAATCTGTCTGGCCATGCAGGCGACAGGGGTTCACTCCCTGGTCTGGGAAGATTCCACATGCTGCAGGTAATTAAGCTTGCGCACCACAGCTACTGAAGCCTGTGTGCCCTAGAGCCGTGCTCTGCAACAAGTCCCCACAGTGAGAAGCCCGAGCACCACAACTAGAGAGTAGCCCCCACTCATCAAACTAGAGAAAAGCCCCCGAACAGCAATGAAGACCCAGCACAGCCAAAAACGCATAAATAAATATATGAATGCATCCCTTAATCTCACAGGATTGCACGGAAAGTTAAATGAGAGGATACCTATGGAGCTTTTAACACATGGCACTGAGCACATATTAAATGCTTAATAAATGTCAGCTCCATGAATGTAAATCCTCAGTTCAGTTCAGTCTCTCAGTCGTGTCCAACTCTTCGCGACCCCATGGACTGCAGCATGCCAGGCTTCCCTGTCCATCACCAACTCCTGGAGCTTTCTCAAATTCATGTCCATTGAATCAGTGATGCCACCCAATCATCTCATCCTCTGTTGTCCACTTCTCCTCCTGCCTTCAACCTTTCCCAGCATCAGGGTCTCTTCCACTGTGTTGGTTCTTCCCCGCACATGACTAATATGCCAAGAAAAAATTTTTTCTTTTTGACTTTAGTACTAGTAAATGCACCCTAGACAAGGATTCAGCCCTGGCTGTGACCCCCAAATAGCTAGGTGACCCAAGGTCAACAATCCCCATCTCTGTCCCTCAGTATCCCAAACTGTAAAATCAGAAATTCTCTCAAAGTGAAAGTGAAGTCTCTCAGTCATGTCCGACTCTTTGTGACCTCATGGACTGTAGCCGGCACCAGGATTCGCCATCCATGGGATTATCCAGGCAAGAGTACTGGAGTGGGTTGCCATTTCCTTCTCCAGAAATTCTCTCAAGTCTGTCCCTTTTATGGACTGACTCTCTTGTATCTTTCAGCACTACTTTTGCCTTTCTCCATTCTCCTCCATCTCTACACTCTTCACTCCACCTCCAGCTCTTTTTTACCTTCTGAGTACAAGGCACCTGATTTCTCCCTCTCATGTGGACAACTGCAGTCATCTCCTAATGGTTCACTCTGCCACCACTTTCTCCTTCTCCCAAGGCTTATCCCACATGGTTTCCACAATCAGCATCCTACAACCCCATTCTGATGATGGGTCCATGAAGTCTGCAGAATTCTCTTCCCACTCTGGCCCTACTCTGTCGGAAATGTCTATCCTTCCTCTCCTTCAGCAATAGGATTAGCTTCGAATGTCACCTCTTCTTTCAAGTCCAACTTCTCTGACACACAGTTAGATTCTTCCTCTGTTGTGTTTCACAGCAGGATATAGATACTCTTTCAGTAGCCCTTACTACTAAAATGACTCTTAAACTGCAAAGCGAGGTAAAACAAAAACATACAAAGTCAAGCACATTACTTGTTCAAAAACTGGAATGTAGTAAGTGTTTAGTAAATGTTTGTCAAAGAATTTTTAAGTGTTGTTAAGTGACATAACCAAAGACACAGCCCAATTATTTTGGTGTCAAATCCAGTATCCTCTGGGAAACTAGGAGGAATGGAGCAGAACTGTGTAAGCAGAATGCTTGTGCAGAGGTGGAACTCTGAGGTCCCCAAGACTTTGCTAAGTCTCTAAGTTGAACTGAAGGTCTGTTAAACTATGGATATAATAGATAAGCCTGCACAGCTCCTCCTTCCATTTCCCCCCAATCAAATGGGGCTATTAATAGCATCTACTTTACAGGATACTGCCAGGATCTGGATAAATGAACTAACAAACACAAAGTACTTAATAATGCCTGGAAGTCTGTTTTGGCTATCATTATCATCATAAATCAGCCACGCTCCAAATCTGGGTGTACACTTGGACTTAAGGCACTCTGGAATTCCTAAAAATGCTCATTTTCTTTGGAAACCTGACACACTAGCCAGAGGGTCCCTCACAGGGAGGGGCCAGACAGCCCCTACTGGCGACGTGGCAACCTCACGTCCTGAAGGAAGGCTGCTGCACTCGGGCGGCAGGAAGAGCATCACTGAAAAGCAAACCGGAAGATATTGTAGAAAGGTCTTAGCTTCTCACTGGGTAACTTACAATGAAATCAGGATTTACAGCTGCCGCTGTAGTTCCCTATAAGCAGCTTCCTGAGTAACACAAGGCCAGGTTTTGCTTGGCATGTGCCTTAACCCCAGGCTGGACTTTTGGGGTCACCATCTGCCTATGCGAACCCGGAGAGGTTGGTCTCCTGGCAGGGTGCCTGCTCTCACTGGATCCGGGAAAAGTTTCTCGTCCAGAGGCCACTTTCCCTCTCCGCGGACACGTCCCTCGCTCCCCAAGTTCCCCGAACCAACCACGCCCAGAAGGAACCCCAGCCGCCCGGGGCTCGGGCAGGTCTGCACCTTGAAGTAGGCGACCTGCAGGTAGTTGTAGGGGCTCCGCTTGCGGAACTCCAACTCCAGCTCCTCGCTGAGCGAGTGGGCGGTCGACGGCCCGAGGCAGCGGCGCAGGCAAGCGGCGCGGCGCAGCAAGCCTCCGAAGAACCGCAGGTCGTGCAGGGCGGAGCACCTGAAGCCTGTGCCAGGCTGGGGGGCGAGTCTGGGTCCACTTCCCATGGGAGGTCGGCGGCACACCGGGTGCGGCAGCGCAGGCGGAGGGCGCGCAGGGCGGCCCGCGAGCGCAGCGCCCGCTCCATGCTCAGAACCACCCCGGCCCAGTCACCGCGAGCATAGGCCGCCGTCCCCTCAGCGAACAGCAGATCAGGCGCCGTCAGGTCCCATCCCGCCTCGGACTCGGCCTCAGCCTGGGAGGCAGTGGCGGCGACGGCCAGCAATGTGGTCAGCAGCCTTAACGCGCGTGCCGCCATGGCCGCTCAGACCTAACGGGACCCCGGGTCACTGGCCGGGAAGGTTGGAGTCCCACCTCCGGGAAGCCCCGCCCCCGAGGGAAAGCCCCGCCCTAGACGAAGCCCCGCCTCCCAAACCCTGCCTTCCCGCAGCCTTGACTCCGCCCCTCAGCGGAACCTTGAGCGTCAGCAGGAGCCCCGCCTCCGGACTCCTGGCAGTTCCGACGCCTAGTGGTCAGAAGAGGCGGAAGCTCTGCCCACGGGCGTTTTTGCGCATGTTCTGCAGTCTAGCGCCGCCTGGGTAGTGAAGGGAACAAAGTCCTGTCATGGAAGAGGCAGCAACGCCCGGGGGGACCAAGGGAGTCACGGAAAACCAAGGAGTTCTGTCGGCGGCAGGTCGGGGAGGTAGGCGGGAGTCAGATGGGGAAAAGAAGCCCTTCCGGAGCAGCTAGTCTGCCGGGCTCCACGGGAGGCCGAGGGCGGGCGCTCACGGCCTGTGTTCCTGGGTATGTGTCGCAGGAGCCCTGGTGGAGCTCACCCCGAATCCCGGCGGCCTGGCCCTGGTGAGCCCCTACCACACCCACCGGGCCGGGGACCCTTTAGACCTCGTGGCGCTCGCGGAGCAGGTGCAGAAGGTGAGGAGCCGGGGCTGGGATAGCGAAAGACTATCTTCTTGCGTATTTGGTCCTCCCGGCCACTTAGTGTGGAGCAGTGTTTTTTCTTGACTCCATTTTACACTCGGGGAATACATCTCCATGGCCAGGTGGTGGCCTGACTCCAGCTGATCTGAGACCAAACACCCCTTCAGCTGCAGCTTGAGTGCCCATAATCTCTGAGAAATGGAATATTTCATGCTGTATGAATAAATAAGGATGTCACAGCCCTTGGCAATTGCTGCCTTCACTGGTAGTGAGCCCTGCGGGGACTCAGGAAGGAGAGAGTATCTCCCATCTAGCAGTCATCTATCAGACTAGCCACTCCTTATAGTGAGCACTGAGGAATCTCGGGATGAAAACAGGATGCTGCCTCAGATAGCTGAGGTGCATACCAAAGGAATGATTTCAGTGAGTCCAGACTCTTGTATCTTCACATATATAAAAAAGCGCTTAATTTTTTAATTTGGATTACCTGGTTTTCTTTAATTAGTAATTGTCTTTTGATGTTCAGACTACCTGCCCTTTGTTGCAAAACTTATATAATCTGGTTCCTTTTCTTGCTTCCTCGAAACAGTTCTCCCAGGGTCACTGGGAGTTTGAAAACATGAATTTTTAATCCCAGTTTTGATATTAACTTGCACTGTGACTTGAGGTAAATTACTTTTCTCTGGACCTCAGCTTCTTTATCTGTAAAATGCAGGGTGTGAACTAGGAGAACTGTTAGATCTGAAATTCTTGAAAATCCAGGTTTCCTCTAATCTTTCTTCCCAAGACTTCCAGTTGTAGAACCCTCTTTGAGTTGTTACAGGGCATTGCTACTTTAAAATTTATGATATCGCCTCATCCTGGTGTATATGATCACATTTGGCCTTGGTTATATTCAGAGGCCTTCATTTTGCTCAAAAAAATTTAATAATGTGCTCAAATTCCGTTACATGTATGTCTCGGTACCTCAGTTTTGTTTTCAAATGATTAGGAAATCTCCTGTGATATATTGTGTGCTTTCTCTTTCCTAGAGAGGTGAAAAGTAAAATATGACTTTTATGGATTATGAAAACATTATGTGGGCTTCCCTGATAGGTCAGTTGGTAAAGAATCTGCCTGCAGTGCAGGAGACTCTGGATCGACTCCTGGGTCGGGAAGATTCCTTGGAGAAGGGAAAGGCTATCCACTGCAGTATTCCAGCCTGGACTGTTTAGTCCCTGGGATCGCAAGAGTTGGACAGGACTGAGTGACTTTCACTTTGACTTTATGTGTCTGTTGAATCAAATCACTTATTGGCAGGGAGGCTCCCAGAGTCACATCTTAGGCAAACATTTTTGGTGGGTTACTGAGTGACATGTTTATTACAGTGACGTGGAAAAGAAAGAAGGAAGATAGTTTTTATCCTTCAGTCAGTCTGTAATCGAGTGAAAATAGAGTATGCATTACTGTGCTGCCTCCATTTTTCCATTTTCTTTGAGAAACTGAAGGAAAAGCGCTCTGAAAATAAACAGAATCGAGAGTATTTCAGTTTGTGAACGGAAATGTACTTTGTAGCAGGACTGACTTCTTACATGCAATTTAGGTATTCATGTGTGTTGGAAAGTGCAAGAAGCCTGGTATTAAGGCACGAAATTTAGAATCAGACTGCTCTGTGTTGAGACTTGTGGATGTGTGCGTGTGCTCAGTTGTTTTTGTGACCTTTTGGGTTGTAGCCTGCCAGGCTCCTCTCCATGAGATTATCCTGGCAAGAATAGTGTCGTATTTGGCCATTTCCTTCTCCAGGACATCCTCCCAACCCAGGGAGCCTCTCCTCCACCTCCTGCATTGGCAGGCAGATTCTATACCACTGAGCCATCAGGGAAGCCTTGAAACCTTGGACAGGCTACTTCACCTGTCTGAGTCTAATCCTGAAATGAGAAAGTGAAGTTATCATCTCCAACTTCATGAGGTATTATGAGAATTAAATGAGATAGTGTGTGATTAGGGCCAGAGTTTGTGCTTAGTCGTTAGAGGTAGGCTTTCTTTTATTTCTGTTTTAACTAGGTTCTTTTGTGTACAAAGAACAGATTTGTTGCCACCTTAAGAAGAAACATTTATTTCAAGGCCACTCCTAACCAGAACTATCCTAGCTCAGGAACCACCTACTCTGCTTGGCCATGAGGTGCCTCAAAGTACAAGTACTTGTATCAGGGGTCATAAAGCCTCACGTGATTTGATGCCTGCATTCTTTTTTACATCTCCCCTCACTAATTGCTCAAGCTGCACTGGCCTCAGAAATGCCTGGAAGCTGCTTCTCTGATTTTTTTTGCATAGCTAGTCCTTTCCTTCAGACCCAAGTCAAATGTCACCACCTCAGTGAGACTTTCTTATCAATGCAGTTGGGAAACTATATTAAATTTTAATGTGATCTTAAAAGAAAAGTTTTAATGTGATCTTAATTTAAATTTTAAAACCTGGTAATTGAGTTAATGACTGGAAACTTTTAAGTATATTTGGAACAATTTGAGTATGTGAATTGACTCTTCCAACTATAAATTTTATGAAGTCTCAATACAGATCAAGTTTTTCCAATGAGAATATAGCACCCAAATTGATAGGTGCTGTGAATATAAAATATACACTTAATATGAACTGTAAAATATCTCTTAACAATCTTTATTTGATTACATGTTGAAATGGTAAATTTTCTGATCAGTTCAGTTCACTCAGTCATGTCAGACTCTTTACGACCGATGGACTGAAGCACACCAGGCTTCCCTGTCCATCACCAACTCCTGGAGCTTGTTCAAACTCATGTCCATCGAGTCGGTGATGCCATCCAATCATCTCATCCTCTGTTGTCCCCTTCTCTTTCTGCCTTCAATCTTTCCCAGCATCAGGGTCTTTGTTCCAGTGAGTCAGTTCTTTGTATCAGGTGGCCAAAGTATTGGAGTTTCAGCTTCAGCATCAGTTCTTTCAATGAATATTCAGGACTGAGACTGGTTTGATCTCCTTGCAGTCCAAGGGACTTTCAAGAGTCTTCTCCAACACCACAGTTCAAAAGCATCAATTCTTCAGTGCTCAATTTTTTGATATATTGGGTTAAATAAACTATATTAATAGTTTTTTTGTTTTGTTTTTTTTTTTTTGTCTGTGCCATGTGGCTTATTGAATCTTAGTTCCCCAACCAGGGATTGAACCCAGGCCACCACAGTGAAAGTGCCAAGTCCTAACTACTGGACTTCAGATAATTCACTGTATTATTACAATTAATTTTACTTATTTATTTTTACTTTTAACACAGCTACTAGAAAATTTACAATTTCATATGTGACTTGTTTCTGTCCTCAAGGATAGTTGCATTAGACTGTAATCTTAATGAAGGCCGTGATCTCTTTCTCATGTTTGCCAGTGTGTCCAGCACAGTGTCTAGCATGGTGTCTGACCCCTGGTCGTTGCTCAGTGTGTGTCTGTGAAACAGATAAAGGCTTGACTCAGCCTACTCAGTTGTTTTCTCTTCACTCAGAACACGACTTATACCTGACCTTTGTCTAAGCTTCGTCAACTAACCAGAAAATTCTCTTAATATTTCTTAGTTCAAGTTTAACCTCTTACTTTCTTTTCCTTAACAGCTGTATACCACTAAAAGTTAATCTGTGTTGTTTTTTTGAAACTCTTCTGGTGGTCCAGTGGTTAGGACTCGGTGCTTTCATTGCTGGGGCCTTGATTCAGTCTCTGGTTGGACAGAGCCAAAGGGAAAAAAAAAAGTTAATCAACTTTTTGTGAAAAGAAATCTGGAAGTTTTTTGACAGATTACTGATGTGTGGATGATAATCCTTCCCAGTACATGAATTGGTTACGTATGTGTCTCCTAGCTTTGAAAGTGATTTTTTAAAAGCAATTTCCAGTGCCTTCAGTTGAATTTCCTAGGACATGACAATCTTCTGTGTATTTTATAATTGTTCCAAGTCTACATCATAGTGACAGTGGTTTAGTTGCTAAGTCATGTCCAACCCTTGCGACCCCATGGACTGTAGTCTGCCAGGCTCCTGTGTCCATGGGATTCTCTAGGCAAGAATACTGGAGTGGGTTGCCATTTCCTTTTCCAGGGTATCTTTCTGACCCAGGAATCGAATCTGGGTCTCCTGCCTTTCAGGCAGATTCTTTACCGACTGAGCTTACAGTCTTTTAAAAATACATTTTAAGTAACAGGAATGCAAATATAAGTTAAGCATAATTAAGTGTGATGTAAATAATTCAACTGAATAATGGTCAGTTTAACAAATACCTTCTAATAGCATTGAAACATGTATATTATCATATGTGAAACAGATTGCCAGTCCAGGTTCAATGCATGAGACAGGGCACTCAGGGCTGTTGCACTGGGATGACCGTGAGGGATGGGATGGTGGGGGGAGGGGCGTTCAGGGTGGGGAACACATGTACGCCCATGGCTGATGCATGTCAATGTATGGCAAAAACCATTACAATATTGTAAAGTATTTAGCCTCCAATTAAATTTTAAAAAAAGATACCTTCTGTATATAGTCAGGTTTCTATATCACAGGCCATAAGAGACATACCACGTGTCTTCGGATTTTCATTGTAAGATCCATCCCTGATTTCAGAAATGTTTGAATGTGAGAAAACAGATGGAGACCTGAGGAATAACTGGGGTTAGTCAGGCAAAAGAGCAAGAGGGGAAATGTATTGGATGGAGGAGAGGCCATACACAAAATTACTTGGGAGCAAGAGTCTGGGGCATGTTGGAAGACTGAAAATTTTGAGTGCGACCAGAATCTAGAGTGAACAAGATAGATGCTTTGGGTGATAGGAAAAGAGCACTTGTTTCCATGGTATGGAGCCATGGGGTCGTGGCAGCATTGACTTCTCCTAGGCAGTGCCTTCTGCGCTCGGCCTTGGGATGAGTGGGTGTTCATGGGGGAATGGTGAAAATGGGAAGGGTATGAAAGGCATAAGCCAACATGTTGTCATAATTTCACATTGGGATCTAAATAAGAGCATCGCAAAGTCTCACCCTTTTCTGACCCACAGTTCAGTTTTTTCTCACCCTTAGGCTAATGAATTCATCAGAGCAAATGCCACCAACAAACTGACAGTCATAGCTGAGCAAATCGAACATTTGCAAGAACAAGCCAGAAAAGTAAGTAGTAGCTTTTTGGTATGCTTTCATTTTCTTCATTTAGTTCACAGGATTGACTGAACTTGCTTATAATCACTGTAACTTACTTGTTTGGGTACCTCCTAGAAATATAGACGTGTTAAGCAAAATAGAATAAGCCCAAGAGGTTAAGTATAAGGTTTTTCACTGGGAGAAAGCTCAGTGACGTAAAGCATCTTAAAGGGAAAATTTTTGTTTTCAGTTATAGAAGAAATGTACTTACCACCGAAAAATTGGGAAGAAATTTAAAAACCACCCAAAGCCAGTAGTACTCTACATTTTGAAATATAAGTTTCCCAAAGGCATTTTTATAACATAGTCACATAATGTAGTCTAATTTTTCTCTTCAGTGTCATCTGGATCTCAGTCATGACTCATTGATGTGAGGGAGCAAGACCCTAAGCATTGAACAGGTTCCAGCTTTCGAGTGGGGTGATCATTGAGTATGAATGCTGTTTCCTCTTACACCCAATTGGTTACGTCTCTGTGGATTTTAGGTTTTGGAGGATGCTCGCAGAGATGCTGACTTGCACCATGTAGCCTGTAACATGGTGAAAAAACCTGGCAACATTTACTACCTTTATAAACGGGAGAGTGGTCAGCAGTATTTTTCCATTATTTCTCCAGAGGTAAGAACATTTAATTGTTGCTACAGAAACCTACTCTTGTCTTTAAGAAATTCTAGGTGTAGTGTGTGTGTATGTGTTATTTGTGAGAAAATGTAGGCATAGGGGTTGGTAAGTGATTTTCTAGAAAACTAGGGGTGGCATGAGCCCAGAGATGACTCTGAAAAATACATGCGCTTAAATTATTTCACAATCATTATCTCTGTCAGGGAGGTACCTGATGTGTAATGCAGTGCTTTCATCCAAGGATGATTCTGACTGGTCTGAAGTGAAAAGCCAAAAAAAGAAAATTGTGGTATAATTAGGAAATGGACTAAACTTCCTTACCTCCTGCCCTGATCAGAACTGACTCCTTTGCCTTCTCTAGGAATGGGGGACGAGTCGTCCACATGACTTCCTTGGTGCCTACAAGCTACAGCACGACCTGTCCTGGACTCCATATGAGGACATTGAGAAGCAGGATGCTAAAATCAGTGTCGTGAACAAGTTGCTAAACCAGCCAGTGGCTCTGCCTCCAAGCACTGAACCCAACTTTCAGGGGTTCAGGTCCACTGAGAGTGGACTCTGACAAAGGCCGTCAGGACATGGACCTGTCACCTCCTTGTTGCCCCAACCTCTGCCCTGGTGGGAGGTAGCAAGAGAGATGAAGGTGTGTGGGTGAATCATGAACTTCTCTGAAGGCGAGCCTGTGTGAATAGAAACGCTGTTGTTATTTTATGTGGGATGGTAGAATCATATTAGTCTCTCCTGGAATCCTCTCTGGGTCACATGTACCCAACCAGTCAGTTTCAGAGGACCAACCAGTGTACTTTCCTTCTCCTTCATCTCCAGCTGTTCTCTCATGAGTTAGAGTGTTAAAGAAGGAAAGTTTTCTTCTTCCTGCAAAAAAGGCTGGCGAGTCATTTTCCAGAAACACTGTTAGTCTTTTGTAACTAAAAGTGTTTAAGATTGGGGTTGAGGCTATTTAATAGTTTGTGTAACTCTAGCTTCAGATTCATCTGGGAAGCAGACTACTGGGTACTGGAGGATGATAAACAGCCTGGCTTGGCTATCGATAGTGTGTAATTCTGGTGTGTGTGTGCACTAAGTTGCTATAGTCGTATCTGACTCTGCCGCCCTATGGACTGTTGCTGCTGCTGAGTCGCTTCAGTCATATCCGACACTGTTCGACCTCATAGATGGCAGCCCACCAGGCTCCCCCATCCGTGGGATTCGCCAGGCAAAAACATGGAGTGGTGCTTCTACACAATTGATAAGGTCTGTCTTACTTCACTCTGCTCCCTACGTTGACCACTAGGTGGTGCCATTGTGATTTCCTGGGTAAGCCGGTTACCAAGTTCAGAGAAGGGAGCACTGTGAAGTTATTTGGAGGTAGCATCTCCTAGAGGGACTAAGACCCAGTGATTATATACAGTAACCGTTTTTCATTTACCCATCCATAAGTAAATAATACTTAATTACTAAGTATTAAGTGCCTTCTAGCTTCCAGATTCTGGAGAATGATACAGCTGAGTAAGACAGGCCCCCGTTTCCAGGAAGCTCACAGTCTAGTTGGGGAGAAAGTAAGTCAGCCACTACAGCATAGTATAAAAAGGGCTATGGTGGAAGTACACATGGAATGTCATGGCGCGCCGAGGAGAGCTACCTAACTCAGAGAACGTAAGGAGACTTGGAGGAGCTGACACCTGCTTGGGAACTGAAAAACAAGAGTGAGAGCTTATCTGGAGGGTACCAACTGTCCTCTCTATGGGAAAGCTGTCTTTCAGGGTAGGGGTAGGGTTCGTTTTTGGATAGAATTTATTTGTGAATGAAAAAAGCAATATCCACTTAACAAGCCACATCAACCAAAATAATTCTGCCAATCACGAAGGGTGGACTGAGATATTTCCTGACCAGAACAGTCTTACTTCTAACAGCTAGGAGACAGGTAGATGAATAGGATGATAAATAATTCTAGACAAAAAAAATTTGCATGTGAGGGACATTGACAAGAAGTAATATAACATCTGGGGAACTGGAGCTAGTTTAAAGTGAAGAGTATTGGTCGGGGGGTGGGGGTGTGAGAAAAGAGCTAATTGAAGGATTGGGGATAGGGAGTTGATAAAATTGACCTTTTAGAAACCTCATTTTGACAACAACTGAGCCTTCATCCCAGTCCAGGCAAGAGATATTGGAGGTCTGAATTAAGATGGTCATGGAATGAGAGGTGCTGTATTTTATCTATCTTAAGATATACTTTTCTTCCTCCACTTTAATTTCTTGAGACCTGGATGCTTCTAGAAGTCAGTGGTAGGTCACTGTTTAAGTGGCAGCATTTTTTTTCTTTCTTATAGCTACATGAAATAATCATGTGTCTTAACAATGGATGCCAGCTTAGGCTTGATGAAGTGTGGCATTTAAAAAGTCCAGTAGATCACCATCTTGTTAGCTGGTACCATGTGGCAGAAAGAATGGAAGGAAAGAATCTTAGGTAATGCTTGAATTTCTAGCTTGAGTGTGTGGATGGTAGGAATGCACTAACAAAATAACAGAAAAGTGAGACATCCCTGATAATTTTCCAAAATAATTAGCAATCTGTATTTGCCTCAATAATCCACCCTGCTGGCCCTGCCTAGGTTCACTGAGTATGAGTAACAACTGACTGTACCTCCCATTCTCCTATGAGGGCTCTAGAAGGAGGGAAAGGAGGCCTGATTGTGTCCTTGGCTTCTAAGTTATCAGTCCACAAGCACTGAGATCACTGGTGGTATAGATTCAGAGATGATAAAGTGAGATGTTTAGTGAGCTCTTTCTACCAGGCATAGCCATTGTCTGATGTAATTTTATATAATCACCATCTATAAGGTATTATAAAGTATTCCTATTTTACAGAGCTGGATCGTCTCAGAGATTAAGTACCTAACCTTTGATTATACAGGTACAAAGTGCTAGAGGTCAGGTTCAGACGTTCCTGTTTAGTTCATATCCATAAGCTGTTCTGGCTGATTAAGACAGTCCTAGAAGATCTCTTCATAGAAGTGTGAAGAAATAAATACAAAAGTGACAGAGTAACGTGTGTAGGGGATACTGTGGAAGTAGTTCATTTGAGTATTTAGTGATGAACATGCAGAGGGTGTATATCAAAGTCTGAGGAAAGTAAGTAACTCACCTAAGGTCACACAACTTAAGAATAATTGAGCCCACACTTCTAGCATGAAAGCCCATTTGCAGAACCCCCCCACACACACACACACACAAGATGAGGTGCATCTTCCCTAAAGAACCTGGAGCTTGGAGGAAGGAGACTGAGTGCTTGGAGTTACTGGACTAATATAGTCCAAGCAGCATTCGATTCGTGGACTACTCCTGTCTTAAAAGCTTTGTTCTTCATTTTGATTTGAAATATTAACCATCTTCCGCTTTACCGCCTGCATCTTTTTTGTCTCGTGACACTAATAGTTTGGACTGCTCTGAGGCTGAGTCCTTGGTCCTCTTTTCTTTCTCTGCTAGGTGATCTAATCATTTCCCTTGGCTTTAAATGCCACCCACATGCTGCTGACTCAACATGTGTGTCTCCTGATCTCTCCCTGAGTTTCATGCAGACTTAATTTATCCAACAGTCTCACTTGATGTCATTACAAACCTAACGTGTCTAAAATGGAAGTCTTGAGTTATACCCCAAGGCTGTTTTGTCACCGTTCCTGTTTGCATCAGCACCTGCGTCACACTGCTGTTGAGACCCCAACCCAAGTCATCCTGTTCTTCCCGCACCAATCAGCAAGTCTCAGTTCTGTCTTCAGAATATATCCCACTCTGACTGCTGCTCAGCGCCTTGCCCCCTACCCGCTTAGTCCAAGCCGCCAGCACCTCTGGCCTGGATGGATGCAGTAACCTCCTCACATGCCTTCGTGCCTCTGTTCTCAGCCTCCTTTAGTCCATTTCTGCAGAGTCATCACATCTTTTAAAAGTATATCAGGTTATAATACTTCTATAAAAGTGACCCTCAGGTTTCTCTATACACTTAAAGTCCAGACTCTTGCCACCTCAGTTTGGACTAGCCAGAAGCACATGTTCCCCTATTCCTGTTCTCCACTTTTGTGAGATCCAGAATGAGAGGAAGCTAGAAACTTCTGCCAGTTCGAAAGGAGGGTTTTTATTAGATCTCCCTACTTCTCCCTCTTCTGAAGGAAGCCTTGGGGATGTCTGAGGTAACAGATGCATGATTGTGTCCTTAGAATAATGATGGTTGAGCTGTCCTGTGCTGAGCATTATTTAATATATTTATTATTTATCTTAATATAAATTATAAGCTTATGTCACAGCAATCCCATTTTACAGATTAGGAAATAGGTTCAGGAAACCAAAGTAACTTGTTCAGATGTACACCTCTGTTAATGCTAGAGCTGGAATGTAAATCTGGTTGAAAGTTAAGGCCAGTATTATAATCATTATGTGACAGTTTTTATTTTGCCACTTTAATGATTCATGTTGCCTGGGAAAATGAGAAATACAAATGACATAAAGAAGCTGACCTGACACTTGGGCTTAGACATGTAGCACAGCTTTACTTGCTGCCATCCTGGATCTCCAGTTTCTCAAACGCCTTAGGCATGACTTTAGTGTCAAACTGTTCAGTTCTTAGAACCACTAATTAGTAACGGTAAAATTGACTAATGCCCATTTCCTCTTCTGGAGAATGGGAATGCTAATACTAACATGAGGGGCATTTGAGAAAGTCCAGTAAGATGACTACAATGTCTGTAAAGCATTGAGCACAGTGCCCAGTGGCTAGCAGCCACTCTGGACAGGGTAGATCCTATTCTCTTCCCTCTCCAGGCTGCCAGGTGAGGCAAAGGGTCACCTGACCTGACTCCACCCCTTCTCTTGCATGTTCTCGTGTGCGGCCCTGGAAGCTCTTGCTGCAGTGACTTAGCAACAGGGTAGGTCAGAGAATGTGGGTCAGGTATTAGAAGTGGAGCTCGGGATCCTCCGGAATACTAACAGGTGTCTGTGGCACATACCCCTCCAGTTACGGAACCTGGATACCTCAGAGGGGCTCTTTCCTCCGCCTTCTCGCCCTTCTGCTGTTCTGGCGTTCCCTCTCACAGGGGCTCCCGGTCAGGCTACTTGGTCCTGTCTGCTGCTGTCCAACAAGATGTCTTTGCTCCAGTACCACGCCCCCAGCTCATGGGGTGTTTAAGAGAGCCTTCCTCCACAATGGCTGCCAGGATAATCTTTCTAAATCAACTTGACCTTGTCATTTCCCTACTTAAAATGTACTAGTTTTCAGGACTGAGTGTAAATTACTCAGCTTTTCATTGATCCAGCAGATACTGAGCTGGGGGCAGGAGGGTACTGTTTGCCTAACATTCATAGAGACTCAAAGATGCGGCAGTGATCCAAGCAGAGCCGAAGCCCTGCCCACGAGGAGGGGCCTTATAGTCCAGGGGCCCTTTACAGCTTTACCTGCCCCCAGCTCCCCGCCTACCTCCGATGCACCGTGCACACGCTGGTCTCTTCACCTGCTGAGCCTTTGCACATTCGTCGTGTTACCCTAGTCCACTCCTCCCAGATCCCTCCATTCCGCCACCCCCCAACCCATGCCGCTGCTTCAAGACCTCGGGCTCCCCTGCAAAATGAGGCCCCTCTTCCTGCCAACTAAAGCCCTGTTGCCCCTCCCCTGCCTCCTGGGGATTGTGAGCTAAGAGCCAGGGGTGAGAGGCTTAGGTCGGCAACTCCCGCTCGCCTTGGCTGGCCCCTCCACCCACAGGAAGCGGGGGAGTAGCGTGGACCCCCACCCCATCTAAGAATGGCTGGTCCCCAGGTAAGCATCCGCAGCAGCACGTGCCTCCTCCACGTGCTGTCAGTGATCACGGTGTGGGGCGGGGGTAGTGGGGAAAGAGCTGTCCCGAGGTGTTGGCGCCCCGCCCCGGCTTGGTCTCCCATCTTTTCACCTGAGCATCTTCGCCGTTGCTGCCATCCCGCAGGGCGTGAGCAATGGCGGAGGGGGAGGGACGAGGAGGAGCACGCTGAAGTCTTCAGCTTGGACGGACCAGCGTCAAGAGGAGGCTGGTTCTCTGTTGGGCTGTTGACCTCTAGGGTAGCGGGTGGAGTCAGGTGGCTATGGGTAGGCAGGTTGTTTCTCATACAAGTGGCTGTGCCCCTGGCTCACTGCCTGCCCGCTGGGAAGTGTAACTCGGAGCATTCTCGCACCAATGCTGCTGGGTTCCTGGGCACAGAACTCACACCGTCGCCCTTGCCTTTCCTTAGAAAGCCCCGAATCACACGCAACCCTCCCCGCTCCTTTCAGGAGCAGCCCGAGTCTAGTCTGCCGTTCTCGCTCGCTCACCTCGTTCTCCTACCAGACTCATGGCTGATTTCCTTTTCTTCAGCCTATCCCCTTGAGACCACCCTGCACTCACAACCCACATCTGAGCAAGACACCCTCTTACTAAATAAACGTTACTGCCCAGTCACAGCGGCAATGCAAGATCACACCAGCTATCACAACAGTGACCTGCCTGCCGGCTCTGCCTCCAGGTGGCCCTCTCTCCGTGGAATCCAGCCTCCTCATTGTGCTTTCCTTTTTGCAATTCCCTTTGCCAAGAAGCTACCCTCGCCACCGCCCCGCTCTACTCGCTACTGCCCACCCCTTTTGTTTATGTTTATAGAGTCGTAAATATCCTGTTGGTGGAGCCTTCCTCTTACCACCTCACAGACTTAGTCTTCCTTGGACACACTCAGCAACCTGACAAACCTTTGTCCAGCAACACTCGTCACACCGCCTTCACTGTCCCTGCACGTATCTGCCTCCCCCAGCAGATCCCCAGCCTCCTGAGGGTGCTCTGTGTGCCCAGAACATGCAGGCTGGCCACAGGGCAAGCTTCAGCAAGTACAGTTTTTAAAATGAATAAATGGAAGATCATAAATATCGGGTAGATATTTGGGTGTGTTGAAGAGGCTGGATTGTTTGTTTGAGGAGGCTTCTCATGGGACAGACTAGACAGGCTTTGAGTGAGCAGGGAGAGGATCTCAGGTAAGCCCCAGAGTGCTCTATTAATTTAACAATCACCGAACAACTTCTATTGTCAGGCCTCATGCTGGGCACCGGGGATCTCGGTCGGCACTCAAGTTCCCTTCCCTGTACTAGAGAAGGAAGACTACATAGGCGGTGCCAATACAGAGTGCCAACTGTCACACGGTGAGCAAGGAGGTGTGGCTGTGCAGAGGAGGAGCACCTCAAGACTTGCAGGCATTCCAGGCTTCCCAAAGAGGACTACCACCCAACCCGAGACCAGAAGCGGGCAGAGAAGGGGTCAAGGGGCAATGCAGAAAGGACTTGCATACCAAATGCAGGAGTTGAGCTCCATCCTGAGGGTGCGGGAGCCACCGATGACCCCCAAGCAGCTGGGGGGCAACACAAGCTAGTCCTGCCAGCCACTGCTGGGCAAGGCCTCGGCTCTGACCCCTCCTCTGAGGAGCCTTCTCTGAGCCCCCTGACAGGCAGACCCCTCCTCTATGCTCCCTTAGCAGCCTTGTCACCTCTTCCTTTCTGTGCAGGGTGGAAGACTCTGCCAGACCAGGTTTTTGAGAGACAAAACCAGGTTTTAATATTTTTTGTCCCAAGACCAAATGTTTGCTGAATGAATGGATTGTTCTTTTTTCCTCTAAATTTCACCAGCCCTTACTCTCAGGTCCACATCCTTTCATACCTAGAGCCTACGCATTATGCTGCAGATGGCTTTTAATTGGGAAAGAGGAGACCCAATTCCAATCCTGACTCCGCCATTTACTGGGACAAATTGTTCAACTGTCCTAAAACCTCAGTTTCTCCACCTGTAAAATGAGTTATCACCATGAACAGTCTGTAAGTCTCCACATACATGCATGAGTCTTCTTTTCCTGAATAGACTGTAAATTCTATGGTCTAGGCAGGTACCAAGGCCTTTCCTCAGCACCTTGCTTGATCTGAGCTTACAACAAATAAAAAATAATTGGTCCTGTTGGCTGGTAGACAGCAGAGTATACAGGAAAGAACCCTTAAGGTGAAGTTGGAAGTCTTGTTCTGTCACTTCCAGTGTGACCTTGAACGAGGTTCTTCCCCTCTCTGAGTCTTCTTTGCTTTACCTGGCAGACCTCACAGGGCCATTGGAAACCACAGAGATGAACGTGCTTTGTGAGTGAACAAGATAATCTGGTAGAAAATTAATTGAACAATTAAATGGTGAAGCAGTATAGATGAGGGGTGTCTCGTAACTTCTGGACACACCCCAGGTATCTCTGCAGAGAGGCAGAGATGCTAGGATGCTCTTCCAGGCAACAGCAGGCTAGACTGGAACAGAGGTGTTTGGTCTCGCCAGCTGAGCCCTGAGACTCAGGACAGAGCAGGAGGGAAGGGTTGACAGGGAGGGAACATAGCTCTAGTCCTTTGCTCGCCTTCCCGTTCCAGATTTGTCTGGCTAGCATTGCTTCCTGTCTTATGTTTTGAGGGAATCTGGCATGACAAGGTCTCAGGAGTCCCAATGGCTTTGGGATTATAGCTACTGATACCCCTTGGTGAATAAAGCTGGCCTACAGGAGCAGTTAGCTCTGCCGTGCTGCCTGATAAACTCTTAGCTCTAAACTCCAAGTCTGGCCCCTCCTCACCCTCTGCATCTTGGCGGCAGTATTTATGGGAAAGGACCATGACTTGGCTTAGCTCTTGCCCAGACCAGAAACGCCTGGGCTGTACAGAGGGGCTATAGGAAGCAGAGTCTCAGCTTCCTCACCTCGAAAATAAGTGGGTATTAAATGAGAAAACAGATGTGGAAACACCTTGGAACTTGTATATTGTACTCAAGTGCAGGATTCTGTATGTGGGTAGTGTGTTTACAACCGGTGGGGCCTCCCTGTTTCAGAGAGCACTGGGGCTCTTTCTCCAAAAGCAAGGTTCACAAGGCAGTTTATGTGTAAGGAACATAGGTGAACACAGAGTGAACACAGACACAGCGGGACTGAAAATGGCCAGGGCCAGCTGATCCCTGCTGCCAAAGGAGGCTGGAGGAGAGGGGAGGACCGGCAGGGGCTGCTTCTGCGTGGAAAGGCTGTAGCTGCCCCGCTGGGCTGACCATCGGAGCTCCCTCATCACCCCGTGCCTCAAAGACCTCCTCCTGCTGAGATCATGCCCTTAGTAAGAAGCACCAGATTTAGAATCAAACAGGTGGGATTGATTCTACTCACCTAATATGTGAGTGTAAGCAAGTATGTCCGTTTCTCAGGACCTCAGTTTCCTCAACCATGAAATGGGGGAAATTATAGTAGCATCTCCCCAGGTTGTCAGGATCAGGAGAGAGAATGTGGTAAAAGGGTCCTGTGAATTATCCAGCGCTGGCTGTCTTCATTTCGTGTTTCTCATCTCTTCCGCTGTTGGTACTGGGCCTGCTGCTGGGGACTGTCTGAACTAGGACCCTGAGGCACCTTAGCCACAGCCTCTTCTTCTGAGGGAGGGAGTGTGGCTGGAGGGCCAAAGGAGCCTGAATCTGCAGCAGGCCCTTTGTGCTTCCCTCCCATCAGGTAGCCTCTGGCCTCCTGGGCCACTCCTGGGGGTGAGGGGGTTACGTCTTGCCAGTGTTTTGATTCCTGTGGGCTCACGCTAGAGTATTAAACGTAGCTTTGTCTTCCCTTGTAGCTCAGTCGGTAAAGAATCTGCCTGCAGTGCAGGAAACTGGGGTTCAATCCTTGGGTTGGGAAGATCCCCTGGAGAAGAAAATGGCAACCCACTCCAGTATCCTTACCTGGAAAATGGGCTACGGTCTATGGGGTCGCAGAATCGAGCACGACTGAGCGGCTAACACTTAACACTTACTTCCTTTGTAATGTAAAAATAAAGGAGGCTCATTTATGATAAAGGTCTTTATGACAAGGGCTCATCTCTCATATTGGGGAATGGCCCGTACCCCTTGGACCCTGGGCCATGGGGGTGCCAGGAGGGTCACTGTATGGGCTGGAGAGAGGTCTTGTGCTATAGCACAAGAGGTGTCAGAGACGGGTGGAGGCTGTGGTCGTGATTCATAGCTATGGTTCACTCATTTTGCTATTGAACATTCCCAGGCATTCATCTTCAGCACCTTTGTCTCACCTCCTGGGTCTCCTCCATTAACCTGTAGTCTCCTTCATTCCAGCCAGTGAAATGATGTTGGGAGGGTGCAGTTCTAGGGTGGGATCTAGGGGAACAGGAGGTACCTGGTCCCTGAGAGCTTCTTTTGGGACTCTTTGACCTTGGCAACCCCATGACCCTCTCTCCTGGGCCCCAGGTGAGTGCAGCAGTTTCTTCCTGACCAAAGAGCAGAGCCATCCCCAGATGAATGACTTTACCTGGAAGGATGTTGTCAATGCCTTGTCCCTGGCCAACATGATCCTGGGGCTCTTCTCCATCTTCTGCAGCTTCTGCAAGTATGTCTGGGGGCCCAGCAAGCTCTTTGCCAAGAGCTGGAGCCAATGGCATGAGGGAGGGAGGGGTTTGTCTAGAGAACAAAGCACTGAGGCATACAGATTGACTTGGGGCAGGAGAAAGTGCAGTGGGTTAGGAGTCAAGGGGCGAAGATCCTAGCCTCAGTTCAACTACCAGCCTGATATGTGACCTTGGCTAGGTCACATCTTGAACCTCAGTTTTTCCCATCTTTTTTTTTTTTTTTTGTGCAGCATGCAGGGTCTTAGTTCTCCAACCAAGGATCAAGCCCATGTCCCTTGCACTGGGAGCACATAGTCTTAACCACTGGACTACCAGGGAAGTCCTTCTCCATCTGTAAAACAAGGAACTATGATCTCTATAGATCTTTCCAGATACGGCAGTCTAGAATGGTTTCTATAAGAAAATCAAGATATTCCATTCCTGTAGCCTTTGCACAATCCTTGGGTAGGCAGGCTACCATTAATATTTTTTTGATTCTTAAATTACAGCATATGACCTGGCAGAATATAGTTAACTGTTTTAGAAAGTCTGAGACATGAGTATGAGTCCCCCCAAAAATTGTAAGCAAATTATATTTCTATGAATTGAATTGTATTTCAATGCCTTTGTGAAATCAGAGGTTTAAAGATAATCTCTTCATGGAGACTTAACCATTAGCAACTAACTTCTCTGGATCTGTTTCTCATCCATGAAATAAGATGGTTTTACCTAATGATGTTTAAGTTCCCTTCCAGTTTGAAAATTCTCTAAATCTAGGTTTGAGGGTCTCATAAATTGGGACATACCTACAGCAGAAAATCTCTATCTTCTTAGTTCAACCTAATCTTCTGGGAATGTAGTATTTAAGGCCATGATGATGGGCCCAATTCCCTTTAGACACATAGTGAAGTAAAAGTCGCTCAGTTGTGTCTGACTCTTTGCAACCCCATGGACTGTTTACTCCATGGAATTCTCCAGGCCTGAATACTGGAGTGGGTAGCCTTTTCCTTCTCTAGGGGATCTTCCCAAACCTGGAATCGAACCCAGGTCTCCCGCGTTACAGGGAGATTCTTTACCTGCTCAGCCACCAGGGAAGCCCCTCTAGACACATCAATATGGGTCTAAACAAAGGAAATTCTAAGGTTGTTTCGGGACAGCTGAGGTCTAGGGTCAGGCTCTCTGCTTTTGCTGGGCCACCCAAGCATCGCAGTCAGTGCATCGACCTGGGTGTGGCCTCCTAGGGCAAGTTGGCCTGAGAGGGTCTGGGAGCATGTGCTGAAGAGAAACACAGAATCCTTGAAGGTGGGATTTCCCTGGTGGTCCAGTGGTTAAGAATCCACCTTCCAATGCAAGGGATGTGGGTTCGATCCCGGTCTGGGAACTAAGATCCCCTGTGTCATGGGGCAACTAGGCTCAAGTCAGCTCCCCGTAGCTACTGAGCCTGCATGTCACTGTGTACCACAACTAGAGAAAGGCCGTGCACTGCAACGGACATCCAGCCCAGCCAAAAAAGAAGGAATCCCTGAAGGTAGGGTATGAAAGATACCTTGGAAATCATTTAGAGTGTCAAAAATACATGAGATGAAAACTAATAGAACTACAAGCAGAATGTTATGGATCTATTATCATAATTGGATATTTAGCAGGCAGAAAATCAGTAAGGATAGAGTTGAATAGCACCCTTGACCCACTGGATCTAATTGATATTTTATATACTATTCGATCCAACAATAGCAGAATACATGTTATTCTCACGCTCACCCGGATAGACCACATTCTGGTCTGTAAGACATACTTTAACAAATTTGAAAAAATATAAATCATACGAAGTATGCTCTTAGACCATATGGAGTTAAACTAGAAAGAACAGAAAGATAACTAGAAAATTCCAAAATACATGGAGGTTAAACAACTCATTTCTAAATAATACATAGACAAAAAAGTCTCAGGAGAAATTAAAAAATATTTTGAACTAAAAGTGAAAATACAACATCAAAATGTGTGAGATGCAGTGAATACAGTACTTTACTTAGAGGGAAATTTATACATTGTATGCATATATTAGAAAAGAAATATGCTCTGCCAAAGTCTATGTCAAGAGAACTAGAAAACAAGGCACAGACTAGGAGAAAATATTTACAAAGGATACATCTGATAAAGAACCATAGTCCAAAATATACAAAGCTTAAAATTCATCAATTAGAAAATAATTCAATTTGAAAAGGGCCCAAGAATTTAACAGACACCTCACCAAAGAAGATATACAGATGGCATTTAAGCACATGAAAAGATACTCATCAAATGTCATCATGGGAATGCAAAAATCACAATGAGATATCACTGCTGCTGCTAAGTCGCTTCAGTCGTGTCCGACTCTGTGCGACCCCATAGACAGCAGCCTGCCAGGCTCCCTCGTCCCTGGGATTCTCCAGGCAAGAATACTGAGTGGTTTGCCATTTCCTTCTCCAATGCATGAAAGTGAAACATGAAAGTGAAGTCACTCAGTCGCGTCCGACTCTTAGCAACCCCATGGACTGCAGCCCCGGCTCCTCTATCCATGGGATTTTCCAGGCAAGAGTACTGGAGTGGGGTGCCATTGCCTACACACCTATTAAAAGGACTAGAATCCAGTAACAAATGCTTCTGAAGATGTGGCGCAACAGGAGCACCTACTCATTGCTGATGGGAACGCAAAATGGTACAGCCCCTTTGGAAGACAGTTTGGTGGCTTCTTACAAAACTAAGCATACTCCTGCCATGAGTCAGTGCGTCAGTGTTAGTTGCTCAGTCATGTCCAACTTGTTGCAGCCCCATGGACTGCAGCCTGCCAGGCTCCTCTGTCCACAGAGTTCTCCAGGCAAGAACACTGGAGTGGGTAGCCGTTCCCTTTTTCAGGAGATCTTCCTGATCCAGGGATTGAATCCAGGTCTCCTGCATTCCAGGCAGATTCTTTACCCTCTGAGCCACCAGGGAAGCCCAACTCCTACCGTACAATCAAGCAAATGAATTGAAAACTATGTTCAAAATCTGTACTTAGAAGACTATGATATTTTATTCATAACTGCCAAAACTTGAAAGTAACAAAGGTATCCTTCAGTAGATGAATGAATAAATAAATTGTGGTACATCCAGACAAGGGACTATCACTCTCAGTCTTAAAGACAAATGAGCTATTAAGTCCTAAGAAGACATGGAGGAACATAAAATGGATATAATCAAGTGAAAGAGGCCAATCTAAAAAGGCTACATATTATATGACCTCTACTACCTGACATTCTGGAAAAGAAAATATGGAGGAAATATGTCTCCAAAAATATGGAGACAATAAAAAGATCATAGTTGTCAGGAGGGTTGGGGAGGACATAAGTAGGTAGAGCACAAAGGACTTTTAGGACAGTGAAAATATGCTGTATGATGTTATAATGATGGATCTATGCCATTATACTTTTGCCCCAAACCGTAGAGTGTAACACCAAGAATGAACCCTAAGGTAAATTATGGACTCTGAGTGATTGCAGTGCGTCAGTATAGAGTCACTTCTGGTATATACCAAGGCCAGAATCTATCATTCTGTTGAATGGTATTAATAATGGGAGAGGCTATGCATATGTGAGAACAAGGGTAATGGATCTCTGCATTACTTCAGTTTTGTTGTAAACCCAAAATTTCCCTAAAAAAATAAAGTCTTTGAAAAAATTGAAAAGAAGGATCTAAAATCAATTACGTAGGCTTCCATCCTTTAGGAAACTAGAAAAAAAAAAGAGCAAATTAAATCCATAGTAAGCAGAAGGAAAAAAATAATAAAAATTAGAATAGAAATCAATGAAATTGAAAATAAGAAGTCAATAAAGAAAATCAATGAAACCAAAATCTGGTTCTTTGAAAAGGTCAATATAATTGATAAACCTCTAGCCAGGCTATCCAAGAAAAAGAGAAGATACAAATTACAAATATCAGAAATGAAAAATGAGGAATCATTACATGGACATTAAAAGTATAATAAAGGAATATTGTGAACAACTCTGTGTCCACAGACTTGATAGCCTAAGATGAAACAAACTTCTTCGAAGATACAAAACTCACATTGGAGAAATAGATAATCTAAATAGGCTTGTATCTGTTAAAGAAATCATTTGATACAAACCTTTCATTTTACAGATGGAGGAACAGAGGCCACAGTGAGATGGTTGTGAAGGCTGGGCTAGGACCTAGGATCTCCCTTGCCATCAAATACCCGTGGAATTTAGAATTGGAAGGGACCTTGTTTCTTA
This sequence comes from Madoqua kirkii, assembly GCA_006408675.1. NCBI lineage: Eukaryota > Metazoa > Chordata > Mammalia > Artiodactyla > Bovidae > Madoqua > Madoqua kirkii. Next base: position 87,242 of record SJYC01070375.1, read on the forward strand.
ATGATTACCTATAGAAGGCAGCCCTTTAAGAATGTGGGCTGAGAATACGAGTATGAAGGGGATGAAGTCTGTGTGTGTGTATGTGTGTGTGGTGTGTAAGGCAGCACAGATCAGAAGGGATGTGAGTTAGGGAGCATGCAGGAGTGTGTATGTGTGCTGGCTAGCATAGGAAGCATATCGGTTTAGTTGGGGGTGGGTAGGGGTGGAGTCTCTGATACTGCGAGAGAGCTGTCCTGTTTGGCCTGTGGGCCTGCACTTTAGGAAATGCTCCTGCGCCTCCTGGATGGTTTTGGTCAGCTTTCTACTAGACATGGCTATCGGGTCAGCGACCAGACACCTGAACATCTGCTCCAGATCCGGTGAGTCCAGGCCTCAGATTCATCATCCCTGACCCAGGAGCACTCATTTCGATCAGCTCCTCTGTCCTGTGATATCCAGCAGGCTTCCGGCAGTCACCAGCCCTATTCAGTCCCTCTGCGTGTAGCCGAAGCAGCCCTGGAACAGGAGGATCTGGCTGTGCTGCTGGCTCACCTGTGGGTCTCTGGCTGCCCTTCTCCTGGCCTTCACTTGGCTTATCTGCCCTGTCTCCTTCTTAGGGCGGATTTGGGAGTGGGAGCTGCGGTTGTGGTAATGGAGGTGTGGAGAAATGAAAAATACCCCAAGCAGAGCAACTCACTTAAAATATAATAAAATATTCCCAAGTAAGATTTTGCTTGAAAAAAAAAAGGGGGTTCCATATCATTAATTTGTTTCCAATTGTGGTCCAACCCTCGCATCTTGAAGGATAGGAAAACTAAGACCTAGACAGAGAAAGACTTGCTTAAGCCACATGGTCAGTTTGAGGCAGAGCCAGAAGGAGACCCTAGTCTTTGCTCAGCAGACCACCCCAGGAAGCAGCATTGCCTCCCGGTCCCTCAGGGACCTGACAGCAGGATCCTGCTTGTCACCACTCCAGCTCCCCCGGCAGAGGGGACTAAGATACAAGACATGTGAGCAGAAGTTCCTCTAACTTTGGCCTTCTGGAGCAGGAACCGAACTGAATGACTTCGCAGTCTTCACCACCTTTGGCCTGGCCTCAGCCCTGCTTCTAGGCATGGATGGACCTCTGAATGGGTTACTGGCCATCATCTATGTGTTAGCTATTTCATTCCGCCTCTGTTTTTATTCGACAGGTGAGTGGAAACCAGACTTATGGCTGAGGGTAGGAAACTGGAGGGGAGAAGCTGTTGGATGTCAGAAACCCGGGAGCAGTAACTGACTCCTTTCCTTCCTTTCATGGAGACCCTCTTCCTTCCTTCTCTCTGCTGCTGCAGGCCCACTGAAGGTTTCAGGTTGCCTTGGCTGACCCCTGGTCTAGGGGGCGGGAACCCTTGGTTCTTGAACCAGCTGTGCTTTTTTCTTGCTGTGTGACCTTTGATGGAGCACATGGCTTCACAGACCCTAAAACTAGAGGTCATACTCCAGTTTCCCAAAACAGTTGGGGAAACTGAACTCCAGGGAGGGTAATTGCCTTGCTTAGGTAACAATGCAAAGGATTGCAGAGGCAGACAGAAAGATCTCAAAGGCTACAGAGGCTTCCTAGGGGCCAGGGCACAGGCCTGGTCCTAGCTGCCTGCTTTACCTTGGGGATCCAGTGCAAAACCCACACGTCATCTCTGAATAACTAAGTTCTTTACAGTTGGCCGCTGCCCTGAGAGTGAAGGAATTTGGAATATGGGGTAGGGAAGACCCGAAGAGAGAAGGGCTTCCTCCTGTGGATGCTTTAGTGCACTGGGAAGCAGTTAACCCCGTCTTTTCTTTCCCTGCAGGCGTTCCTTTCACATACAAGGGTCTACCCTGCCCCTATGCTTCCTGTGTTTTGGCGTCCACCTCCCTCCTGACCAAAGGCAACGCCTTCATTCTCTCTTGCATGGCCTCACTCATGATTCTGTTCATGATGGACCAGAGCTACTACCCACATGACGAGATCCTGGAGTCTGAGAACTGGAAAAAAATGGTCTATCTGGGAGGTAAGTGAAATGTGTTGCTCTTAATGTCACTAGTGATCATTTATTATCATTGCTGCTCATTGCCACCCTGCTTCTCACCCCACATTCCCTCTCTCTTTCACCCTGCTCTATTTTTCTCCATAGAACTTATAATATCACCCCCTGAAGTGTATTCATGTGTTTGTTGTCTATATACACCAAACCTGCCCCCCTCCACCCACAGAGGACTCTTTTTTTATTTGTGCCATAATCCCTAGTACTTAGGATTGTGCCAGTCACATAGTAGATACTCAAGTAAATATTTGTTGGATATTCTTAAGTTCAATAGGAACTTAGGAACACCTACCATAAACCAGGTACTAAGAATCAAATTGGTGAACCAGACAAATACTCCCTTCTGATGGGGGAGTCAGACACCAAACGAATCATGGCAGAAATAACTAAAAATAATAGTTTTGATGTATTGTGACACTATAGCATGTTCTCAGAGGGCCTCAGAGGATGGGAAATGCCTAGAGGGAACGAAACCTGGGTGAAATTGGTCAAAAGGTAAAAACTCCAGTTACAAGAAAAATAAGTTCTGTGCATGTAATGTACATCATGGTGTCTACAATACTGTATTGTCTATTTGAAAGTTGCTAAGATAGTAGATCTTAAAAGTTCTCATCACAAGAAAAAAAATTTGTAACTTTGTGAGGTGATGGATACTAACTAAATTTATTATCATTATCATGTTGCAATATACACAAATATCAAAGTTGTTGATATACCTTGGACTATTACCAAGTTATATGTCAGTGATATCTCAATAAAACTGGAAAAAATTAAAAACACATGAAAACTACAAGATGATTTGCCAAGCAGTGGGAGGGGTAGTTCAGAAAATGAAATAGCTTTGTGAGTGCTCTGAGGCAAGGAGCAGCCAGATGCCTTTGAGCAGCGGTGTGGCTGGACCTGCTGAGAGAGGCTGGCAACAGACTGAGGCCAGTGAAGTGAGCAGACTGGGCGGGACTGGGGACTGGGGACTGGATCCTGGAGGCAAATGAGAAGTCTCTGAAGGGATTTCTGAGCAGCAGTTTTATACGTCCACTTTGACTGTAATGTGGAGAATAGATTGTAGGAGACTCAGAATGGAAGTAGGAAAACCAGCTTTCTGTCACATGAAAAGTGATGGTGGGGGTAAAGATGAAGACATGTGACATGAGTGTTGGAAATATTGTACAGCTGATATTGAGGAAGCAGGTTCTGGGCTATAGCAATTGAGTAAAGGGTGCCAGGCCCTGAGGCCCTGGTCACACTGGGGCCCTGGAAGATGTCTCCTTAAGATTTCCCTGACTGAGGGTCTTCTTCAAGGAACACTGATTTTTCTTCTTTTGAAATGCACTCATGTAAACAGGATGATATCTCTGCTTAGTTTCTATGTGGGTCCACTTGGTTTGAAGTGGTGGCTCAGATGATAAAGAATTTTCCTCAATACATGAGACCCAGGTCTTTGAGTCGGGAGAAGGTCTTGGCAACCATTCCAGTATTCTTGCCTGGAGAATCCCATGGACAGAAGAACCTGGCAGGCTGCAGTCCGTGGGGATGCAAAGAGTCAGACATGACTGGGTGACTGACACTTCCGCTTTTGGTTATTTGAACCCATGACTGGGTTCCATCCTGACTCTCCCCTTTAAGCTCACGACCTTTCTTCTGTAGCATTAGCACCCACAGTCCTGTCCAGGTTCCAAGTGCTGGCTCCTCCTGTGTCCCACTTGGCAGAGGCACAATGAGGGGAGAAGACACCTGGTTTGGAGCTAAACAGACCCGACTTCAAGTTCTAACTTGAGCACATATTAGCTGCCTGAATTTGAGCCTGCTGCGGTTTTCTTCATCTCTAAGACGAAGCTGATAATCCCTACCTTTCAAGATTCTTGAGATTAAATTAGGTAATGTACATAAATCCTCTGGCACAGATGTGTCCTGTAAATGGAAATTTCTTAGCCCCCTTCTTCCCTTCATTAGCCCTTCTCTTATTTCATTGCAGCAGAGTTTCCCACAGTGTTCTTTGTAGACACCATTGATCCCCTCTTCTCAAAACAGATGGCACACTTGACAGCCTTCCATGGATTGTCTGTGCTGTGTGGGTAAAGGGGGAGACTGCACCTCAAAACCTGACACCAGTTGATACTGAAGCCCTGCTGGATAGACTTCAAAATGCCTGCTGTGGATACTGGAGGACAGCCACTCATCTTTTCAGACCAAGTTCCCTCTCTCCCCCAGAGCTCTGTACATCTGAGGAACTGCTCTGTGGCTACTGAGACCTTTTTTCAGGACAACTTTGGTTTAAAATATTATCTCATTAACTCAACAAATCAATGACTGTTCTCTAGATATAGTATTCCAATGTTCTAATACCTTTCTGTCAGTTCAGTTCAGTTCAGTCGCTCAGCCGTGTTTGACTCTCTGCGACCCCAAGAATCGCAGCACGCCAGGCCTCCCTGTTCATCACCACCTCCCGGAGTTCACTCGGACTCACGTCCATCAAATCCATGATGCCATCCAGCCATCTCATCCTTGGTCGTCCCCTTCTCCTCCTGCCCCCAATCCTTCCCAGCATCAGAGTCTTTTCCATTGAGTCAACTCTTCTCATGAGGTGGCCAAAGTACTAGAGTTTCAGCTTCAGCATCATTCCTTCCAAAGAAATCCCAGGGCTGATCTCCTTCAGAATGGACTGGTTGGATCTCCTTGCAGTCCAAGGGACTCTCAAGAGTCTTCTCCAACACCACAGTTCAAAAGCATCACTTCTTCAGCACTCAGCCTTCTTCACAGTCCAACTCTCACATCCATACATGACCACAGGAAAAACCATAGCCTTGACTAGACAGACCTTAGTCGGCAAAGTAATGTCTCTGCTTTTGAATATGCTATCCAGGTTGGTCATAACTTTTCTTCCAAGGAGTAAGCGTCTTTTAATTTCATGACTGCAGTCACCATCTGCAGTGATTTGAGAGCCCCTCAAAATAAAGTCTGATACTGTTTCCAATATTTCCCCATCTGTTTCCCACGAAGTGATGGGACCAGATGCCATGATCTTCGTTTTTTGAATGTTGAGCTTTAAGCCAACTTTTTCACTCTTCTCTTTCACTTTCATCAAGAGGCTTTTTAGTTCCTCTTCACTTTCTGCCATAAGGGTGGTGTCATCTGCATATCTGAGGTTACTGATATTTCTCCTGGCAATCTTGATTCCAACTTGTGCTTCTTCCAGCCCAGTGTTTCTCATGATGTACTCTGCATATAAGTTAAATAAGCAGGGTGACAATATACAGCCTTGACATACTACTTTTCCTATTTGGAACCAGTCTGTTGTTCCATGTCCAGTTATAACTGTTGCTTCCTTACCTGCATACAGATTTCTCAAGAGGCAGGTTAGGTGGTCTGGTATCCCCATCTCTTTCAGAATTTTCCACAGTTTATTGTGGTCCACACAGTCAAAGGCTTTGGCATAGTCAATAAAGCAGAAATAGATGTTTTTCTGGAACTCTCTTGCTTTTTCCATGATCCAGCGGATGTTGGCAATTTGATCTGTGGTTCCTCTCCCTTTTCTAAAACCAGCTTGAACATCTTCTTATCCTTAGAAGTGGTCTTTTTCAGGCCCCATGTTCTGATTTCTCTTGAGGAATATATGCTGGTTCCTCCCATGGAAATGCCATAGCCTATACACCCCCTCCCTCCATGTGAGCTTTCTGAAGCAGACTGTGTTTAGTTTTTAACATCCAAGCAGATGAGGGATTGAATCAGGACCTTGTCCGAATTATATACCCTTTGTTTCCTTATCTGAAAAACAGACTTAATCCTAAATCACAGGGTAATTCTGAAATGCGCACAAAGTACTTTTGGTAACCCACCTAGCAGACTGTCTAGTGAAAAGTGTGCCTGTGCTCTATCATGTACAATTCTTTGTGATGCTATTTACTGTAGCCCACTGGGCTTCTCTGTCCATGGGATTTCCAAGGCAAGAATACTGGAGTGGGTTGCCATTTCCTCCTTCAGGGGATCTTCCTGACCCAGGGATCGAACATGTGTTTCCTGGATTGGCAGGCAGATTCTTTATCACTGAGCCACCTGGGAAGCCTCTAGTGCAAAGCAGATCTCCACAAATGTTGGTGCCCTTTGGCGGTAAATCTGAGATTGAAATTGTGTTGCAGGAGTGGAGAGGGGGCGCTCCCTCAAGACCACCCCTGGGTCAGTGCTTCTCTAGGAGGACTCACAGGATTCTGCAGAGAGCCACACATATAGCTCAGATTTGCTATAGCAAAGGATAAAGCAAAATCAGTCACGGGAAACCTGAAAGGGACGAAGTCTGGAGGGAACCAGGTGCAAGCTTCCAAGCATCCCCTCCCCGTGGAGTCACGCAGGACACAGTTCTCCAGCCTGAACTGTGACACTGCTTGTGAAGGTCTGTCTTCTAGGAAGCTCTTTAGAGACTCAGTGCTGAAGGCATTTACAGGGGCTGGACACACAGGTCCCCTCTGCCTGGCGGTGGTTTAGTCGCTCAGTTGTGTGCATCTCTTGTGACCCCATAGACTGTAGCTCTCCAGGCTCCTCTGTCCATGGGATTTCCTAGGCCAGAATACTGGAGTGGGTTGCCATTCCTTCTCCAGGGGATCTTGCCAACCCAGGGATTGAAGTCTCCTACGTTGGTAGGCGGATTCTTTACCACTGAGCCACTAGGGCAGCCCCTCCCCTCTGCCTAGCATGTACCAAAATTCCAGACTTCCACAGAAGGAAATCAGTGTTCTGCATTAACTACCTCACTCATATAACCAGTTGTTCTCATCAGTTTTTATCAGTATAGGAAAGTTTATTGTTCAAGATTCTAGGCTCTTGGCCCACATTGCAAGCAGGATTTTCTAAGGATAGCAGTCTTGGGCCTGCTGTGTTAACTCTTCCACATGTGTATAATACTGTATTGATCCCTATCACATGTTAAACTTGAAACAATATACTTTTTTTTTCCTTTTTTTTTTTCTAGCAAGAGATCCAGGCAACTCAAATGTATTCTCGGCAAGACTGATTTCTGATCTGAATTTGACAACACAGAATCTGAGGTGGCATTGTTGTTCAATTGCTAAGTCATGTCTCATTCTGTGACCCCATGGTCCCCAGCACGCCAGGTTTCCCTGTCCTTTGCTATCTCCTGGAATTTGCTCAAACTCGTCCATTGAGTTGGTGATTCTATCCAACCATCTTATCCACTGTCGCCCCCTTCTCCTCCTGCCCTCAATCTTTCCTAGCATCAGTCTATTCCAGTCAGTTGCTCTTTGCATTAGGTGGCCAAAGTATGGGAACTTCAGCTTCAGCATCAGTCCTTCCAATGAGTATTCAATAGTCAGAGCTTCCCTGGTGGCTCAGATAGTAAAGAATCTGCCTGCAATGCAGGGGGCCTGGGTTTGATCCCTGGGTCGGGAAGATCCCATGGAGAAGGGAATAGCTACCCACTCCACTATTCTTGCCTGGAGAATTCCATGGACAAAGAAGCCTGGCGGGCTACACAGTGCATGGGGTTGTAACAAGTAGACACAATTGAGCAATTAACACTTTCACTTTCAGAATTCCAGAGAATAGCAAGGAGAGATAAGAAAGCCTTAAGTGAACAATGCAAAGAAATAGAGATTGCATTAGATTGTAATTATCTAGTTACACAAACTTCATAAAGGTAAGGCTCATGTGCCAATGGTGAGTAAAAACTTTTAGTGTGAGTAAAAACTGAAGGCTGGAAAGATGGGGATTGGAGGATGGGGACTGGGGATTAGAGGGTGGAAAATACACATAAGACAGCTTCATAAAAATTGAGTGTTTGCCTTTTTCCTTCTTCTAGGTGTCATCATGCTGTTTTTGTGTCCATTCTCGGTAACTGCTTTTTACTGCCTGACCTGGTCACTCTCCTACATCTTCTTTCCAGATGCTCTGTGGGGCAAGGCAGCGTGTCTTAAGCCACAGTACTGAAGATATTAAACAGCCTACCCACTCCCACAGACTTCTATGGGGTTTCTGCCAGCATGGTGGGCCAAAGCTTGCCTTACCCTTGCTAAATCTTTCCTTGTGTCTGTTGTGCAGTGCTAGATACATGTGGCTTTGAACCAGAGCAACCCACAGCAGGGCCAGTGGCCTGTACTTCTTCCTCTTTGTTCAGGATTCTGAATCCCTTGGTGACAATAGTTGTGTCATACAGAACAGATTTTTTTTCCAAGCTAAACTTGGGCTGGGTTTGAGTTCTAGTTCTGTTACCAGCTGTGTGACCTGGTGCCTGTTTGTCCCTTAGAAATGAATGAAACCCTTCAGAATTGGTGTAGTCTCCACCTTGTCCTGCCTGAATATAGTGACTCCAGTGGTAAGGCGGGGCTTCCTAACGGGTTTCTTACATTTGTAGACTCTGGCTCTGTAGAGCAGAGCTGATGGCAGGGCAATCCTGTTGCCCCATTTATGTGTAGGAATTTTTTTTTTTTTTCACAATTAAAACTTCTGCCTTTTGCTTTGTTTAGAGATTAGACACACTGGCATCTTGAGGACATCATCTGGCCTCCAGGATCTCATTATGTGTTTATTTTTTCCTCTAAGCTCTAAAAATACTAAACGAAGATATTCAAAGGACATTTCGTATTCTAAAATCCAAATTGAATAGAAATAAAGAGAACTGCATGGAACCCTAAAGTGGCACGTCAGAGAACTCAGGCCCACTAAAAGTCACGCTCACAGCACTGCCTCTGGACTTCCCACCTCCAGCTGGTGCGCTAGAGGATTACTGGCTCATTCTGCCCCTTCCTCGGCCAGCGCGCCAGACCTCCTTTACTTCAGGTCTAACTTCTTGAAGTTTGCAGAGCAATATATATTGCAAGTATGCATTAACTTTAAAGTTATATGAAAAAAAGTCCAGTGAAGTCCACATTGCTATGATTTGGCTCTAAAGGAAAAGACAGCACCCTCTTTTCTCCGGAGAAGGCAATGGCACCCCACTCCAATACTCTTGCCTGGAAAATCCCATGGACGGAAGAGCCTGGTAGGCTGTAGTCCATGGGGTAGCTAAGAGTTGGACACGACTGAGCGACTTCTTTCACTTTTCACTTTCATGCATTGGAGAAGGAAATGACAACCCACTCGTGTTCTTGCCAGGGATGGTGGAGCCTGGTGGGCTGCCATCTCTGGGGTCGCACAGGGTTGGACATGACTGAAGCGACTTAGCAGCAGCAGCAGCAGCAGCAGCTCTTTTCTCCATGGCTTTGTTTATATCTGTTATAGCACTTAGATTTTTTTTCATGGATAGATGAATAGATCTGCTTCCTAGATTTTTAAGTTCCTTCAGTTTACATCTTCTGTTTCTGCTGCCTGCCACAGTGCCCCACACTCAGAAACATATACTTTGGAGATAAATTGATTTGGTTGTGCATTCTAGTGAGTTAGTACAAGGTTAGAATAATATAGTAGGAATCTTACAAATATACATGGGTTCAGACATTTCAGTGTGATGCCCTTAAATGCTGAACCCTCATTTCACTGTTGCTATTCTTCATCAAAATATTTTAGGAACTCCAAGATAATAACTGTCTTCACATATGCCCTTAGAGGTCAGCACTTAGCACAGTGCCTAGACATAATAGGTGCTCAAAAAATACTTATTTTGCTCAAGCCAACCAAATTTAGTCTAAAAACCTAATAATATTTAATATTAGCCAATGATATCCTCTTTTTAAACCAAAACCAAATTAGCTATTGATTTTGGCCTCAAATGACTTCTGGCTATTTCTAGACCTTGAGCTATGTTCAAAGGAGGAAGATGCAATTCTGAAAGAGGATTTCCACATCCATTCTGAGCCATAGCAGCAGAGCTGAAATAAATATGTAGACTTCCAGAGGAATGCTTTGAAAGGGAAAATACACACTGTGTTTATACAATAATAATCATACTACATCGCCTCAAACAAAAGTTTAAGTTAGCAATATGAGGATAGTTATAGATCAGTTGAGAGCTGACAAACAGACTCACTAAGGATAAAAAAAGAGGAGGTACCAATAAACTCAACAGTGAAAGAAGAGAAATAACAATGGATATGACAGAAATACAAAAGATTAGATCAGCTATAAATCAGCAAATTGGACGACCTAGAAGGAAGGTCTTCCAAGAGTGAATCATGAAGAAATAGAAAATCCTAATTGCTGGATCACTAGCAGAAACTGAAACAGTAATCAAAAACTTCCCCCAGAACAAAAGTCCAGGGCCTGGTGGGGTTATAGGTGAATTCTACCAAACATTCAAAGACTTACTATCCTTCTAAACTACTCCAAATAACTGAAGAGGAAGGAATACTTCCTATTTTATAAGGCCCACATCACCCTACACCAAAAGCAAACAGAAAACACACAAAAAAGGAAAATTACAGACAAGTGTCACTACTGAATACAGACACAAAAATCCTCAACAAAATATTGGCAAACCAAATGCACAATATATTAAAAGGATTAAGTGGATTATTAAGGACTGAGGGATTCTAGGATGCACAAACCAGTCAATGTGCTATACCACATTAAAAAAATGATGGATAAAAATCATATAATCATCTCACTAGATGCAGAAAAAGTGTTTGACAAGATTCAACACCTATTTATGATAAACTAAGTGGGTATAGAAGGAATGTACCTCTACATATTCAAGTCCACATATACAAACACACAGCTAACGTTGTACTCAATGGTAAAAAACTGAAAGCTGAAACAAAAGCTTCATGAAACAATATCCTCACCACATTGATATTTTAAAATCTGTTCTTTCTTTAAAAGCTTTTTTTTAAAAAAAATATTTATTTGGCTGCATTGGGTCTTAGTTTTGGCATGCTGATGTTTAGTTGCAGCATGTGGAATCTACCGGCATCCCCTGCATTGCAAGGTGGATTCTTAACCACTGAACCACCATGTAGGCCCCTATTGTTTAATTAAAAAGATAAGCTAGTCATAATTTATTAAACTGATTTGACAACCACCTACAGTTTGCAATACTAGAACACTTCTCTAGGATAAACTATATCCAGGGCTGTGACATGTTAATACAAGCAGTTCCCAACTAAGGATCAGAATCTTTCCAACCAACACTTATATATTAATTGGTTATTTGAAATTTGAAACATATCCCATGAAGTAAGGTAGCTGGGAAGTAATATTTACTGAGTAGTTATTACATACATTATCTTATTTTTTTTAATGAGTGATCTTGAGAGGAAGAAAATATTACTCTATTACACAGATGGGAGAAGAGTGAGGCTTAGACAGGTTAATAACTTATCCAAAGTAGTAAGAACTATACTTGACCCCCAAACACTGTTCTTTCTAGTATACTACATCATTTCCTTATGTTTATGATGACAGCTTACTCCAAACCCCCATTCCTCCAAAACATAAAACTGAAAAATTTGCATTCAATCCAAATTCAATAGGACACTATAGAACCTAATTACTACTTCTGGGGATAACCTGTGTAAAGGTTATCCTTAACTAAGACTTAAGCTGTGAGAACACATTCTCCATAGGGACAGCAAGTTCCTTAACATCACGGTTTATTGCCAAAATAAGCATAGGAATGGGAACAGAATTCTCAGTGACTTCAGAGCGGCGGGGAGACAGAGGAGGTGGGAATTGCTAGAGATGTTCCGGAACCACTAGGGAAAATATAGGTGTTTCTAGCGCAGAGAGTAAAGAGGAGGCAATGTTGGCTGTTGTACCCTCTTGAGTAATCAGCCTCATTTGCATGCATATTCTGCTTCTACACCCAATAAAATACAAAATGAAAAACCAAAAGCACTTCACTCCCCTCCTCCCCTTGTTGGTACAAGCCTCCTGCCAGCTCTCCAGATTCATAGGGTGACAGGAATCTTAGCTTCAAGGCTCTGAGCAGTGGCTCATCTGGGAGTAAAAGTCATATCTTTACACCTGTATAAAGACTTAGGATCTATAGGGCCTGCAGAGCCTTAGCCTCAGGAAGAATGAATCTGGAAGCAGCCATGTCCTTTCTGTCCTCTCACCTCTGCTCCCTTCCTGAAGGAAAAAGGCTCCCCTCTGTTCATGTCAACTTTTCCTACCTGCTACATTCATTTTGACTCCACTTTCTTATGACTAGGCACCCCTAAAGTATGAGCAAACAAACATTTTATTAGTATTTTATTTGTATTTTTGGAGGTTTACAGTTTCAGAAGAAACACTGATTTTTTTTTTCAAACAATAGAAAAAGTTAAAAAAAAAAAAAAGAATGTATTGTCTTGGAAGAGTAGAAGTGTCCAGCAAGTAATGGGCCAGTTCAGATTGGAGGAACTAGTGAAGCAAGTTACATACAGGAAGTTCTGATTTACCCAGTTTCAGGAATAACACAAATCTCTTCTTGTCTAGCCGTGTAAGGCTCCAAACGGGCCATCTCAGCTTAAAGCTGGTAACAACGTTCATAAACAAAGCTTCCAGGGTCCCAGCTAGTGTGAAGGCAGGGGTGGCTCACTCTCCGGGAGGCTGCATCTGTTTACAGAATTCATCAAACTGCTGCTGCTCCAGCTCTGTCATGACTCTGTTGAGGGCATAGATCTGAATGGGAGGAAAAGATATGTTAACAGTGGAGGCAGCTGCTCAACCTGTCTTCAGACACCACAGGCTGTGCCATGTGAAAATGCCAGAACTGCATCGGTAATGCAGGAGCAGTGATAAAGCAACCAGAGAGGCAAACAGCAGCTCCATGGGGAACCAGGAAAGAAGCAGTGAGGCAGGTGCTTGACCTGGCCTTGAAAGGACTGGTAGGGGATTTCCCTGGGGGTCCAGTGGTTAAGAATCCACCTTCCAATGTAGGGGATGTGGTTCAGTCCCTGGCTGGGAAGTTAAAATCCCACATGCAGGGCAACTAAGTCCATACAGTGCAACAGCTGAGCCTGTTCCCTCCAGAGCCCATGCTCCGCAACAAGAGAAGTCACGTAGCACTAGAGAAAAGCCTGCATACCTCAATGAAGAGCCCGCAAAGCCAAAAAAAAAGGGTTGGTGGGATTTCCCTATAGCTCAGATGGTAAAGAATCTGCCTGCCATGCAGGAGACCTGGGTTCGATCCCTGGGTCAGGAAGATCCCTAAGAGAAGGAAAAGGCAACCCACTCCAGTATTATTGCTTGGAGAATCCCCATGAACAAAGGAACCTGGTGGGCTGCAGTCCATGGGGCTGCAAAGAGTCAAGACATGACTAAAGACTAACACACACAGGATTTAAACAGGTAGAGACAGGAGAAAGAACCTAAGTGATGGAACAATGGAGTTTATGATTAAATAATATAAAGGCACAGCATTAGTTCTAGAAACTTCAAGTATGCTAAATACGAAAGGTCGGGGAACTGGAGAAAGAAAGGTATGTTAGGTTCTTAAATGCCATACCAAGTAATCTGGACTTTATCTGACCAACTTGGGAGAAATAAGTATGCAGGGAAGAAACCTGATTATATTTGTGCTTTGAGAAAGAAAACTGAAGACCATGTGAAGGGTGCAGTCAGGGAGGAGAGCTCACAGGCACTTAGGAGACATCTGTTACAACAGTCCAGGCAGGGGGTGGTAGGAACGTGACCCAGGTCAGGCAGTGGAGGGAGAAGAAAACTGCAAGAGCCATTCCAAGTGAAAGGCAGGGCACCTACCGTATTGCCTCACCTCCCAGTAATTCATCAGTGCACCAAAGAGCCAGAGGCAACAGAAAACTTCCAGATTTGTGTAGAAGAAGACAAGGGCCATGTTTGTGTGTAGGGGATAAAATTTGAATAATCAAAAAAAAGAGAAGGGAAAAAAGCCTGACAAGTGAGACAAAAAATATAAAATAAGAGCAGAAATTAATGAAAAGGCAACCAAATGTACAACAGAGAGGATCACTGAAACTGTAAGATGGTTTGAAAATTCTAAAGAAAACTGCAAACCTCTGAGACTTGTCGACATAAAAGGGAGGCTGCACGAATATTATCAGAATTAAAAAGAAGTCATAATTACTGATATACGTGTGTTAGTTGCTCAGTTGTAGCTAACTTTTTGCCACCTCATGAACTGTAGCCTGCCAGGTTCCTTTGACTGTGGAACTCTCCAGACAAGAATACTGGAGTGAGTAGCTATTCCCTTCTCCAGGGGATCCTCCCGACTCAGGGGTCAAAGCTGGGTCTCCTGCATTGCAGGAAGATTCTTCACCCTCAGGAAAGCCAGAGCAGAAATTAAAATTTATGAACTTTGTGTCAATAAGTTTGAAAACTTAAATGATACAAATTCTGAGGAAGAGTAAAATGATCAAAAGTGACTAAACAGAAAGCTTGAATAATCCTACAATCTTTTTCCCCCCAATTTTTAAAAATTGTGGTAAGATTCTATAACCTTCAAGGAAAATAGAACTCCACACAGTGATGAAAACACTTTCAGACAACTGAAATGATTTTCAAAATGTGTGGTTAAAATGGACATGTTTTATGTATGTTTAACAAACACAAATAAGTAAATTTGAATGGTTAAAAAAAAATGCTCAGTTAACAGGGCCAGTCATGGAATATGGTAGCATACATCAAGTTTAGCAACATGCAAAACTAGATGGTACACTGTTATGCTATACAGGGTTATTTAGGAGTACACACGGCAACAGTAAATTAATGCCGAACAGCAAGGGGGTGAGCAGCATAAACTAAGGACTGAGGGTACGAGTACTGCTCGTGGGAAGGCTGGAGACGCGGCCAGAGTGAGGCCTGCTCATGGACGGTCATGTTCTATTTCTGTAGTTGGGTGGTAGGGTGTTTGTTTTATTCATCTTCTTTAAGAGTACAAATACATTTTATATATATTATTTATATGTATTATATATATTATTATGTACTAAGTATATTATATATATACATATATTATATATATACATATATACATATATATGTACATATACATATATTATGTATATGTACACTAAGCAGAGAAAGAAGACTTAAAATGGGTCAAGGGCCCAAGCCAAGGAATGAAAGACTTTCAAGAAAAAAAGGGTCATCAAAAGTTCCAAATGTTGCTTCAACTGCCAAATGGGCCTCTGAGCCCATTCTCCCCTCCCATCTCACTTCCTGGAATGTGGCATCTATGCAAAACTGAATGGAAACTGTGTTTCTGCCTCCCTACATGGGCTCCTGTCACATTCTTATCTTAGGAGGTTGCATTCCAGGCCACACAGATGAAGGAGCAGCTGTGGGGCAAAGCTGGAAGCAGGGAAGAATGTCAAGAGACCTGTTTAGATGGCAGCCCTGCCCCTCAGTCCATCACCATCTAAGGATTCTGGTCACCATACCTCACTTTAAATGATGATAATGCCCCCTACCTCACAAGGTCACGTATGTTGTATCTCCCATCTTTATTCCAGGATGGATTTACAAAGGTCAAAGTGGGAGCAACAGTAATACACACCAGTATGAAGATTACATGTGGTCAGGCATGTGCTTGGCACATCTGAGGAGCTCAACAAGCGCCAGCTGCCACAACAGTGCAAGTCTAATATGACAGCTTCGCAAGTCAGCACAATCCAACTTGGACTGAGCACAACACAGCACAGAGGCTCGTGGGAACCGTCACTGCCATTTTCAGGTGCTTTTGCTGGGGCAGGCACTGCACCGCGTGCTTCAGATACAGCGTTTCTGCTCACAACAAACTCATGTGACTGATGTCATCATCTTCCTTTTACCAAGGAGGAACTGAAGAACTGAGGTTCAGAGAGGTTAGGCATCTTGCCCAAGCTGACCTGGGAAGAACCGGAACTTACGGAGGAGCTGGGATTAGAGTCAGACAAGTAAGTGTCACCCGTGAAACCTCACCAGCAGGGTGTCAATGAGTGCACGAACAATGTCCTCAATAACATCTACCGCTGCAGTGTGCACAAGGGACAGTTTCCTAGGGCTATTTCTTATAGTGGTTCTCCAACTTTCACCAAAGGGCAACCCAGTAAAATCATCTGGGGGCCTGGGTCCAGGTGGGGATGCAGAGGTGAGTTAAAGTGGGAACAATCTGCTGGAAGCCGGGTCCGCAGCTCTCACACAGTCTGACTTAATCCAAAGGCAGATTTCAGTTTATAGATTAACTTCAAACACACTATTAAATTTACTCATCATGATGGCCTTCCTCCCTGAATGCAAGTTCCACAAAGCAGGGACTCCTCCATGCCCACAACAGTGCCTAGCATGTAGTCGCAGTTCAATATTGTTAGTGACTGGATCAGATTAACAAAAATTTAAGGTCTGACGCTATTAAGCCCTGAAAAAGAAGTGATTTTACTCTGCTAATATGGGTACAACTTTGTATAATCTCTTTGAAAACAATTTGGCAACATCTAAGAAATTTGAAAATGTACCCCATAATTCTACTTCTAGTTATATTGGCCCTATACGAATTCCAGTACAGGAGTCAAAGGAGACATCTAAAGGGTTTTCACAACAGCACTGTTTGTAACAGCAAAAAAAACCCCCTATAAATCATTTAATTATCCATCACTGGAAGACAGGAAATATATTAAGTGGATTCACAAAGTAGATTACTATAAACAGTGATAAGGAATAAACTAGATTCTTATATTAACATGAATAATTCTAAAAAACATAATGCAAAATAAAACATGCAGTTAGTTTAACATAAGATTTTAAAACAAAAAATTTTATATTGTTCAAGAATATCTATTAATATACTTGAGTGTAAAAGTA